>JAOUQW010051728.1:0-15471 GCA_028565825.1 Olivaichthys viedmensis | reverse complement strand
CCCCGAGCGGTCGTTTCGGACTAAAGGCAGCCACTCCCGAGCGATCGGATCGGACTAAAGGCAGCCACTCCCGAGCGATCGGATCCCCACCGACACGGTACCAGTTCTGGAGCAGGTGTACCTTAATCAGTTGTTGGAGTTTACTAATGCATGGCGTGAAAATGACCGTGTTGAATTTTACCACCAAAGTTTTACCTCTGGCTTTAAGAACATATTTTCCTTCAGCGTCTATATTATCATAAACAATAGTTATGTGCCCGATGACAAATACATGGTTTTATTGCTTTTAGCTTTTTATTCTGAGTGTGTGCTGTTATTCGAGGTTTTGTTAGCATTAGATTAGCTAATGATTAGCTGTTTCGTTTTGATTCGGTTGTTGCCAGGTTGTCGTCGAGACCACTGATTCACGGTTGCGATATTCAACTTTGCACATTTTTTAAAATAATAATCTTCAAAACCCTGCACTGTTCACATGTTTAAAAAAAAAAAATTGCAGTCATGAAAATAACTTGAGTTGCTCGAGTTGTTGTCATGGCGATGAAATCAAAGGAGCCTGGCACTCATAGTGAAACGAAAGCGCATAGGGAGCTTTGCAACTGAGATCAGGCCAACAAACGCCATCCTGACCTCTTGACCTTTGACCTCTTCAGGTGAGAAAAAGAGGTCGCTGGGGCGGGATTATCACCCCCTGTGTCTGAAGTGCCACAGGTGTAAAAGGCAGCTGACGCCTGGACAACATGCAGAGGTACCAACACACACACACACACACACACACAACACTAATCTTATCTCTTCTTTAATTAGCCTACATGGCTGTCATTAAAGGAATGGTTTGGCAAGTAAATAAATAAAATCTTTTCCGTAAATATTTGATTCAAACCACATCCAGTTCTTCAGACGTGCTGATGTGATCTGATTTTTCGCGGGCCTATTCCTTTAAGCATACGCTTAATGAGAATGTGGTTTATGCTCTTTTTCTAAGGTATAGCTGCATCAGAGACTTTTCCTCACAGAGGTCTGTGTGTCTGTGTGTGTGTGTGTGTGTGTGTGTGTGTGTGTTCCAGCATGATGAGAAGCCCTACTGCACTAACTGTTACTTGAGAGACTTTGGACCCAGAGGTGAATATAGCTCTCTAGCGCACTCTCTTTTTCTCCCACTACCATTTCTCTATCAGCACTTTTTTACCCACCGGACAGTGCGGCACTGCATGGAACAGTACGGTAACAAATTCAAATCCAGAACTATCTGTACCCTGCTTTTTCTTTTACATGACTTAAAAAACAGGCATATAACTTATTCTATGTCGCTTGTATACCTAATAGGGTGAACGATTGAGCACGGGACACAGTGAGTTTGTTGTAATAGCGGCGAGTGACCCGAACAAAGCCAGGGGTGCTAATACTTTAACCTTAGCAAGAAATAGAGAGAAGCGTGAACTTTCAGACGACTTTAAAATACAATAAAAATGCAAAGAGTTGTTCTATCATGCATATAGTGCAGTATGTACATCCTACAACAGCATTATGCTATACACTATGTAGTGAGCATATATAGTGAACAGGAAGCTATTTTTCGAAGCACTTTTAGCTAGCTTATGTTTTTTACCCTGGGAAGAAGAGTAATCAAATTCAGCATGAGTAGCCTTATGCTACGGCTCACTTGGCAATAAAAAACAAGGGTAAAGCGTGGGATTTGTTACCGTAACGTACCGCACCGCCCAGTGGAAAAGCGTTATATATATGTCTCTTATTCTAACACCCTCTTCCATTTTCTCTACCTCAATCCACCCATCTTTTCTCTCTATTTTCTCTCACTTTCTCCTGTTCTCCTTCGGCAGGTACTAGAGCACCAGTGCCTCGTACCCGTAGCACTGCCGCCTCCTAAGGGACATGTTACAGCAGCACGCTTAACTCCAACCGCATTCCCATCTGCTAGAACCATGTCTATATCTGCATCTCCAACTGGTAGATCTCCATCTCCAACCGCTAGATCTCCATCTCCAAATGTTAGATCCTCATCTCCAACTGATAGATCTCCATCTCCAACTGTTAGATCTTCATCAACATCTGCTAGATCTCCATCTCCAACTGTTAGATCCTTATCTCCAACTGATAGATCTCCATCTCCAACTGTGAGATCCCCATCAACATCTGCTAGATCTCCATCTCCAACTGCTAGATCTCCATCTCCAACTGTCAAATCCACTTCTAGTTCTTCTTGGCCTCCCTTCCTCCAAACGCCACTCTGGTTGAAATTTTCTACCCAAAGAAAATTGGGCCATGACCACCACTATGCAATCACCCTCCTCCTACCCCAAACCCCAAACTCGTTATTTTCCTTTCATCCTGCTTCCACAGTATGAAACTAATTTTGTAAAGCGATACTCTTCCTCTCCTGCCACACTGGAAGATGTCCAGAATTGGCCGCAAGAGAATACACGCAACATTTAACAATAAAGTCAAACCGCTTTGAGGGTGTCCGTGCGGCAAATCCACTTTTTGGTTCCAGATGTTCCGTCAGATGGTTTAAGTTTCGGCTACAAAACCTCAGCGTACAATTCATTCATCGATTAATTAGAAAAATGCTGTCACCTTTCCGTCCGCCGACGCTGCGTTTCGTCTTCTACGAGAATTTGAGCTAGTTTGTGCAGTAAGCAAATTATTTATATCGGTAAAAAAGGAAAATGATTCATATGTGTCTTTTTCATTCAAAAACAAATAGAGACTTTCTGAATTGTCAGTTTTTATGTCATTATGAGTTTTTATGTCAAGTAAGTCATTACTATTGTGGGGGAAAAAATGCCACTGTGTATGTGTGCTGCATCAATATAATGTTTTGGTAAGCCATATTAAACGTAATTATTTTGAACAGTGAGTGGATTCACATATAATTTCAGTTTTACATCGAGTGTGTGGCAAGAAATGATGCTGTTATACAGGGGTATACAAAATGCTAAAAACTAGGCTAAATAAAGACTAACATGCGTTCTCATAACTGCAGCGTTCATGTTTAACTGTAGAGAAACCTATAGCTAACTAGCGAGAATAGTCGTTAGCTAGCTTTATGTTTAAGATGCTAATTTTCATGCTAATTCATAATAGCCACACATTGACCGTGTTCATTTTAACACTGTATTAAAATGACTGTGAGTCAAGCTGATTAGCTTGAATCACAGCTTGTTGCCATGAATCACATCAACCCAATTAAATAAGTTAGTAATGGACTGTTTATTTAAGTTAGATGTGTGTTCTAGCTTACTGTAATGCTAGTTTATGGGTTAGCCTGTTTACTGTTTTGCTAGTTTATGGGTTAGCCTGTTCACTGTAATGCTAGTTTATGGGTTAGCCTGTTCACTGTAATGCTAGTTTATGGGTTAGCCTGTTTACTGTTTTGCTGGTTTATGGGTTAGCCTGTTACCTGTGTCAGCTGGGAGACTTTGGGAGAATAGAAAAACTTCAATTATTCAGTTAGTCCAATTTGAAAGCATCCATTGTCGCTTTATAAGGTAAAAGTGGCAGATAAAGGTTTTTTTTAAATCAAACATTAGCTAGCATTATCATATAGCTGCGTTACGTAAAACGTTAGCAAATCTTTTTACATACATTAAATTCATTACAAACTGAAATGTAAACTAAAATGACTATTTTACAATTCCATTACTAGACAGACGGCATGTTCATATGAGCACTCATAACGAAAGATATGCTAGTTGCCTCACTTCCGGCTTTGGTTTGAAAAATCAGGGCTGTCAGAAAACTCCCAAGATTTCCCAACCTGGAGGTCAACGCGAACGAGTTTGCCTAGTTGAAAGGTGGTATAATGCCAGTTTGGGGATTAGCTTGTTTACTGCCATTACTACAGAACTAAGAAGGCAACTTGTGTTTACATGAGACCTAATATAGATCCCCAATATGCTGTGTTTTTAGAGAGAATGAATTTATCAGATACAAATTCATTAAAAAATTAATTGCGATCAAATATCACTGAGCTCGTGCTCCCTTGGTTTGAATGGGTATGAAGTCCCGACGGTTGTAGCATATTAAATATAATCGTTTCTATCAGTCAGTGAATTATTACACAATTTGATCTTTACAATATTTGATTTTTCAAGATTGACCCTCCGGGGATTTAACATTCAACATGTTCTGTGGGTTAATTCGATGGGTTTGGCGACAACGCAAATGCTATTAGATACACTTAACGAGGTCGTAGTGCAATAAAAGGTACTCTATATTCATGTACACACACAGATGTCAAATACAATTTGTCAGTTTGGAGCTCACAACCTCTTACACTCTCATCTGCTGTGTAGAGAAAGTGTGTGTGTGTGTGTGTGAGAGAGAGAGAGAGAGAGAGAGAGAGAGAGAGAGAGAAAGAGAGAGAGAGGGTGAGAGAGCGAGCACTTTGGCAGGAGAGAATCTTTACAGTGCCAATCTGGTCTGCTGGAATGTGTGTGTGTGTGTGTCTGTGTGTGTTATCATGTGAGTTGGCAGCTCAACACTAGCACTAGCTCTGGCACACTTCCTGCTGGAGACCTGCTGCTGGTCCTGCACACACACACACACACACACACACACACACAACACTGTTTTGTATCCAACTGAGCTTCTGTTCAAGGTCTCGAAGTCTGACAGGCAAGCATCTCTGGGAAATTAGACTTTTGCCTTTGACTATGGCTCTCAGTAGTGTTCCGTGAAAGTGTGCATTCTTTTCTAGGTCATGTTCTCTTTGGTGACTTGGAGAGTCGGCCTTGAAGACCAAGGCTCATGTTGTCTTCTCCTTGCTCCCTCTGTACTTTCACCTAAGTTGGGAGTGCTTGGATTTTCAGTAGCTAAAGAATCGACTTAATAACAGCCACACAAGAAGGGCACAGTATCTTTATCTAAGTATTTTATCTAGTATCTAAGTTTGTATCTTATCTCACAGTCTCACCAGGTAAAGGAGGAGATGATATCCAGGAGACTGCTGCATGAGCCGAAATGTCTACAATGGCTTTTTGTGCCTTTAGCAGAAAATACACAATTACACATGACTTGTAAAAAGCAGTCAGGTTTCAAATGCACTGTAAATATAGTAAAACTTAAATAATCATGAGATTTTCAATGCATAGCATAATTAAAAAGTCTATAACACAACTAATCTGAACATGGTTTGAGAGCAGACACTATAAGATATTTGTGTTTCAGCTAAGAATATCTTGTAAAGCCTGTGAGCAACTTGCCTTTTATGAGGTGATGTCATAAACATAAACACCATTTCCCAGCAACGTCTAACAAAACGAGACAACGAGAGAGACTTTTCTGTCTTACGTACATCATTTTAGTCTTACCATCCAAAATGGTCTGTACAGTAAGTTAGTACACATTAAAAAACTTATTTTCTGCATTTCTGTGCTGAACTCTATTCATCACAAGGTCATATCTCTTCTTAACCGTGTCTCTTAATGCGTGTGTGTGTGTGTGTGTGTGTGTGTGTGCGTGTGTGTGTGTATGATTGTGTGTGTGTGTGTGTGTGTATGTGTATGTGTGTGTGTGCATGTGTGTGATGTATAAAATCCACAATAAATTTTACAAAGAGCTTTTCAGTGGCATTCATGAACCTAAAGACTGAAATTCACAGCATGTTCATAAAATAAGCATTTCTCCATCATATATATTTCTACCATATTCTCATCATCGGGTTCCATGATGTTTTACACAACATCCTATTAATCGTTTTCCATATCACTCACGGTGATTTCACAATGTTGGCGATATTGTTAAATTTTGCTAGACTTAGCCACCATAGGAGACCCCCCCCACTCCCTTCAGCCCCACACCCTTCATCCAAACCTCTCCCCAAAGCCCCTCCTTTCAAAACATGCACGGTGCAATGGTATCATGATGTATGATAATGATCCACGCAAGCTGTTACATACTGCACCTGATTTCAGATGAGAAAATTTAGCAATCCCTACACTGACTGATTTTGTAGACTTGTCAAAGTATGCAATCTTATCAAAGTGGATCAAAATTCTGCACCCAAAATGCCGTAAATGCTTCTGTAAGCAACATCAAGTAAACGACACTTACAGCTAAATACTATCGGACATCTAATTGTTGATTTAGATGGTATTGTGTGTTATAATGTTACAGTTTGGGAGGATAACCAGAAATTCCCACTTTATTCATTTTTTCTGATTTGTGTAACACAACAAAAACAGCCGAATTATTCTAAGAAACTAACATAGCTAGCTAACATTTGCAGAGAAAATTGGCTAGCTAACAGCTAGCTACCTAACTTCATGTAACAAGCTAATATGTGTCTGTGATTCGGCTTTCATGAGAGAGGTACCAGATTATCTGTATGACGCATTATGCCCGTTGGAATAAGGCTTCAGAAATGTTTATATAAGTTTATGTCAGTTGTTTAGCAAGACTACTGTAGCTTTTTTGTTGGTCACCTGGGCCCACAGTAGGTCTATATTGTTACCCTAATTGTTACCCTAACTGTTAGTTGTTTAATAAGAACATTGACAATACAGTTAATTTAAGAGTTGATAATGAGTTGATATGCATACATTACCCTTCTAAACGATGTATTATTACTACTTCTTAGTATTCATTAGTAATTTGTTTCCCTAGAGGAAAGGAGAGTGGTTAATAGCACTTTAATGTACCTACATTGGGAACCTAATTAGTAGTTTGGTTTGGAATCACAGAAAATGAAAGTGAATCCAAAGCTCAGCCCTTATTCTAATTTATTGAGCTCTTCCAACCCTACACCCCTTATTCTAATTTCTTGAGCTCTTCCAACCCTACACCCCTACACCCCTGTACATACTCTCAGGTCCTCTGACACTGGACTCCTAGTTGTCCCTAAGTTAAGATTGTACATTATGGGAAGCAGGTCTTTTAGTGTCTTAGGACCTAAACTGTGGAACACACTACCTCAATCTCTGTTCTTCTGTTCTTCCATATCCTCTTTTAAAGCTGAGCTGAAAACTTTCCAGTTCTCTCAACACTTTCACCTATCTTCCCCCTCTAGTTAGGTTTTTCCCTCATCGTGTTAATCTTATGTTCTGTTAGTCTTTTGTTATGAATTTGAGTTTTCTGTCTGCTGTTGTATAGCTGTCTGTGTCTGTTTGAAAAAGACACTATACAAATTGAATGTTTAAGGTTATTATTAAGAGGTACATGTACATATAGTTTACTTCATAATATGGTATATATCAGAAATCAGATTTATTGCATAACATATAGCAGCATCTAATTGGATCCATAGCGAATATGCTTTCTATGTGGTTCTATTGCTCATCAAACTGCTTGAGTTGGTGCAGTAAAGCTATATAATAATGATAAATGGAAATAGGGTTATGAATAAGTAACAAGAATAATGTTTAGCCCCTACAGATGAACACTTGCCATTCCTGAGAAACTGCTGCCTTCTTGCGCTGCTCTTCCCTCACTCTGAAAAACCAGAACCATCCAGCCAGGTTGTCATGACCTCATGAGAATAAGAAATTGGCACAAATGAGCAGCAGCAACCTTGAGGAGCTTTTTCAAAAATATAGCCTTGCAGTTGGTTTCACACACATAAAATAAAGAAGAAAACAAAGAATTTCCCTCAAGTTTCCTGTATGAGACTGCTTATTGTTCCCTGTTATGAGCTCTGACTGTTACTATAGTAACTAGTTTGATTTTCTCCCTGCTTGCTTCTATAACTTTACCCATAAACTGATGCAACCTTGTGGCTAAGAGACTTACAAATTGAAAAGTCCCCCTTTCAAGGGCTTCCGTCTTTCTGTCTGTAGCTTACAAAGCTATGGGAGAGGAAATTCATTTGACACTCTGGTATGTGTGTGTGTGTCAGGAAAAAGGCGAGAACAGTTAAGACTAACAGCAGTACAGAGTTTGTTGTAAGGAGTCTCATAACTTATAGTATTTTGTTATTCTTTGGTTATTAAAATCTTTTATTTAGATAAAATAGTTTCATGGATATGCAGTATCTCCAAAAAAAAGAATTCCTCTGCCTTTGTCACAACTCGCCTCAGGTGCTTAAGGCGGAGTGGGGTAATATGAGTCAGTGTTGCATGTGTAAACCTTTAACATTTACAGCATTTGGCAGATGCCCTTATCCAGAGCAACTTACAGAGTGCTTTAAAAAAAAAAATCCTCACGCTAGTACAAATAGTCTAGGGTCTAAGAATACCATTAAGCCTCCAGAGTAGGTTTAGTGCTCACTTAAGTGCTTAAATGAAGAGGTGGGTCTTTAGTCTTGAAGACAGTCAGTGACTGAGCTGTTCATTCCACCACCTGGGTGCCAGCACAGAGAAGAGTCTTGATGCATGTCTTCTTTGTGTCTTGAGGGATGGCGGGTCAAGTCGAGCCGTGCTTGTGGCTTGAAAGGAACCATTAAAAATGGTTGTCGCTTTCTATAGAAACTTGTTGAATTATTTTTTTTTATTATTTTATTTTTTTTATGTGGTTACCTAAATACTTGGTCTAACTCATCTTACCCCGTAAGTCAAATTTTCTATTCAGAGACATGACTACTGCTGAGTCAAACATTCTTCAAGTGGGCTGTGCACAGTCAGTTACATTTGCTCCACTGAACTGCACACAGAAACTGTACTAGATGCAGATGTTGTCAAATAATTCATGTAAACATCATCAAGACTAAAGTTTGGCTACGCTGAAATTTCAAACCAGAACCAATTTTGTGATTTACTTTCTTCCAGATAGCATGAAGGGAATCTCTCAATAACTACCAACTGACTCTTGTTTCAGCCAGAGCAGCTTATTTTTTTACACTTAAAAGAAAACTATACAGTAAGAACAATATTAGGTTATTATTTAGCACAGAATCTAAATTAACAAACGACTGGGCTATTTATGATTCTCAAATTCCTCCAGCCCTTAGTAGCAGTGATTTCTCTGACTTCTATAGTAAGAATATAGAGACCGTAAGGATAAAATTCAGCAAAAGCCTGCCAGTAATCCATTATGCACTACCCCGTCTTCTCATGATACAAATGCAGGAGGCTTTAAAATCCGAGAAAGTTTTGATGATTTAGGTATAACGAGCACTGTACCTGATGTTCTCCTCTAGACCCACCACATGTGTACCACATGTGTACTTGACTCGATACCGTCCAAGTATCACTTAGCTTGGTTTTTGAATTTTTTTTTAACTAGCCGTTGTTTAGCCACTACTTAAAAATTTGACCCCTCTTATCTCTCTAACACACCTTTTCTAGCTAAGATTTTTGAGAGAATTGTTTTGGATCCGTTATAGGCCCCCTATTATTCTCCGTTTATATCCAGCCTCTTGGACATGTAATTCATAAATAAAATGTTGGCTTCCACTGCTACGCTGATGATACACAGTTATACTTATCCGTTTGGCCAGATTTGACTGCACAGCTACGCAAAATTTATACTGGTCTATCATCTGCTCGATATTTAAGTAAAACTGCATATTATCATATCATCCAGAGAACGTTAGGAATGCTCTATAGGTGTTTTTAAAATCCAGATTAAAAACATACATACATGTTTAACTTAAAAAAAAATATTTTATACCACTTGCATGAGTAACTTAGTTATGTTAAAATCATCAAGGCAAAGGTTTTAACTTTTCTTTGCTGTTATTGCACACATCATGTAGGAATCAGAAGATTCACTGCCAATCTAGTAGCAGTAAAGATCATGATGAAAAAGACCAGTAGCCCAGGGTTAGTGACCATGATGGGCAAGACCGGTAGCACGGCTCCTGGCCCTGACTGCTGATAAACACCACTGCATGTGCGTGTGTGAAATGAGCAAAGACTGTAGTGATATGCCAAGCAAAAGAAACATCACTGCTGATGAGATACTACTCTGTAGATGGGTTTATGATTAGCAAACTTTGCAAGCAAGGCCTTGGGGCACAAGGGCACGTCTTATGATGAAGTGAAATTACATTGTGGTTCATTTTGTTCTACCCTGACATAAATAAATATGTCCTCAATCGACCAGAACTCCTGGCAAGGTAATAAAGTGTGCAATGTTATACATTGTAAATTCAGTTTTGATTATTTTCCAAATCTTACCATTTTTCAAATTTCTTCTCCCTCTGGAGCTCATAAAACCACTCTGTACTTTCTTTCAGTGGTGTTTTCACAAACACACACACACACACACACACACACTTTCAGGGCCGAGCAGCAGCAGTGGTTGTCTGCCGCTTCAGCCCAGCTCAAGGCCAGCACACAGGCACACAAACACAAGGTCAGCCTGTTCACAGCACATAAAGGACACATATGCCAAACACACAAGTCCCCTCCTCTCCACACACACACACACGCACATGCACACACACACACGCAGTGCTACTGCTTCTACTTACACCTACCATTGTTTCTGACTGGTCTGTGGGGTTCTGAATGCAAATACATTTTAAACAAAATGGTGCTGCCTTCTGGATATTCTTTTATTGTTACTTTTTAGCCTGAAAAACTACTGTTTAACATGTTGTAATGGCAAAAACAACCTTCCTTCAGTTTAGGATTTTTGATTCTCTAACATTCCTAATTCAGGTCTTAATGATAATTCAGATGGCTTGAATCAGACCTATTAGAGCAGTGAAAGCACTAAACTGTGGTGAGAACCACACAATCTTCATGAAAGCTTAACAATGTGTCTATGTACAATACCAGTCAAAGTTCAGACATTGAATGTGTTTCATGATCTTAAGGACGTCTTCGAAATTCGACAAGCATAAATAGGGAAGTCGAAGGTTATAAGGATATTACTGTACTTTGATGAAGCACCCTTTGAAGTCTTCTTGGGTGTAAAGCTACAAGCTTGGCACACCTGGATTTGGGGATCTTCTCACATTCCTCTCTGCAGAACCCTTTTAAGCTCAAGATACACTTATGTACTTACATGAAACAAAATGAAAGTTGTTCCACTTGTGTATTTACATAAGATGTACTACTATAAATCAACATGTAACAGTGCAGATATCCACAGTAGTTACAGTATAGTTTATGTGTAGCTACAGAGGTATTAGAGACACTTAATATAAAAAGTGGAACCCCACAATTTAAACTGTTCAGAATAGTCTTTCCTCTTGCTCCGTTTAATAGGACTCTGCATGGTTTTGATTTTTTTTACTGTTCTTCTAAAATCTGAAAAACAGTACATATAAAGAAAACCCTTCTATGAGTTGGTGTATCAAACTTTTGAATGGTACTGTACAACTTTACCTTTTAAGAGTATGCTATACACCCTTGTATATACACATTTGCAAAACACCTGGTCTGATGGCTCCATGCCTTCAAAGTTGCTATATTGTATTATTTTAAGGCATTCATGTATTATTCCTGAAGGTCTATGAAACGCATCTCAAGTTTTTTTTACTTCAAAAATCATGCCTGTGTATTTTTAAGAAATTGTTGTAGAGTGCTTTTCTTTGCATTCCAACTCTCAGCCCATTTTTGCTGAGACCACCCACTAGTCTTTAATATTCATTAGCAGACCAGCAATGTTCATTAATACTTATTATTTGACATGCATAAGTTCTGAAAAATGAGCCTTAGTCTGACACAGGATATGAGAATGAAGCAGCGCAAAATATTAAACGCTAGGACTCAAATATTCAATTGTAGGACTCAGGAGTCAGCGACGTAATGCTATAGCTAAACACAGTAAATTAGCTAGCTAATAGCATGCATTTTGCACATCAATACAAGTAGATGTCTTTGATTTCAGTGTTTTGTAATCTGATGCTGTTGCAAACATGGATATGAAACGGTAGACGACACCTTAAACTGAGAGTCATTTGTCACAGATAATAGCACTGACCATGTGTTTCCATTTTATGAGGGACTTTATGAGGGAGTTACTCTGGCTGTCATGCTGCTGCCCTGCTTGATGTACTAGGTGTAACCTATTTTCCACTTTTTTCTTCCACTTGTTTCAGAACAGTTCGTTCTGAAACACCAAAATACGGGAAAAAGCCAATTTTCTCAATATAGCACCACTAATGGCACATCAGGGTTAGTACAGGGTGTGTGTGCATGTGTATGTTTGCGCATGAGGTTGCTGAGTTTTTCATGGAACATTTTTGAGGTTTGCTTGTTCTCATAAGGCCCGAGCCCTTCTCTGCCTTTTGTGCAGTTCTTTAAAAGACTGGTCTGTGAGGACTCTCTCCATCTCTGCTCTGACTCACGAATGAGCCATGAATGCTCGACCTTGGGTCTGTCCTTCTAGGTGCAATGAAAAGATAAATCACTAGATGCGTGGAGGGCAGGAAAGCTGGTTTATAGACATTGCATCATCCTCAACCAAATCACACATGAACAGAATTCAGAATTTAAACTTACAACTTAAATAAATTTTCTGCATACTGTCCAATTTCCTCACATAACTTAGAGAAAAAACTGGAACATGGAACATGCTGCTTCATTAAAAGTAATGCAAAGTTACTCCACTCCTGATTGGAGAGCGGCCTCCTGGACAACAAGTCCGCGCATAGATTGGAGTGGCCTGGCACATGTGTCACCCTCAGCAACAGCAGATGGGTCCCTCCCCAAAGCAGAAAACAGTTCCATATAATTTATGTGGAACTGACTCTGCCGGCCCGACCAACGGCCGCTCGAGAATCGCACCCCACCCCAACAGGGATGCATATGTGGTCAGCACCTTGCGGGTCGACACAGCGCCCCTGTTGACACCCTGACTCCCGGCCTGCGCGCAATGTGCAGAGACAAGTTACAGAGACTGACACTCTTGTGCCCGTGTATGGCCCGTGCCGTGTTCAGATGCAGGGAGAAAACCCATTTCTACATGTCTATCATAAATAGCCACCCCAGCGGCACAACCGGTATCATCGAGACCATAAGTCTCAGCAGTCTCAGACACATGCTAAAGTGCACTGTCCCCCCCAGAGGGAACAGAGAGAGGAACCCTCCGCTGTGACGATATATTGACTCTGAATGAAACTGAATTCAGTGTGAGCCCTAGAACGTCTACCACGTGAGTGGTAGTGAGAACACTTCCCGTGGTTGACCCTGAAACCCAGGGATTCGAGATGTGTTCCCTTGCCTGCTGCTCTAAACTTGCACCGAGAAGGTAATTGTCTATGTAAGATATCATTTTTCATCCCCTTCTCGCTCAGAGGGGCAATTGCCGACGCGATTTTGATGAATACCCACCGGACTGTAGCCAGGCCCGGTTGAAAATCAGGGGTGGATTTAGTGATTTTGGGGCCCTAGACAAGAATGGGGTCCCCTCCTTCAACCACAAGTATTTACCTTGGTTTTCCTTTGGCTCGACTTGTCCAGCCTGCTTTTGTACAGTGGGATGTTGACCATCAGAGCTACACTAGCATTCAAAAGTTTGGAATCGCTGCTCAAAAGTTTGGAATCAATGTTTTCAGTAGTATAAACTCCATTTAGTTTCAGAGCCATCTATAAAATGATTGCAATATGATTCTAGTGTTTATGTACTTTAGGTTTCAAATCATTTGTAGAAAGCTGTTAAACATTATGTGTCCAGAATGATGACTCCAAAATGACTATGAAAGTTTTATAGCATCAAGAGTGATGTTCATATAAAACATTAATACCCAGAATGCCTCTTTTTTTTGGAAAGCGGTGATCAAATCTTGAAGTGGATACTTAAATAACATACTGGAATTATCTATGTGTCGTCGTTTCTCCTTTATCATTTCACTTTTTTGAATGACTTTTAAATAACTTTTTCCAAAAGTACTTTAAATAGCAAACAAAACCTCCAAAAAGACCTTTTGGTGTCTGGTTTATATTAGATATATTAGATCTACTACATTGTATAAGAGTTTAGGGAATAGAATAAGGACTGTTCATAAAATACGACGGGTGATTCCAAACTTTTGAACGCTAGTGTAGATAGTGTACACGTAGGCCTATGGCATGAAGCAGAAGTTGGTTTTGATGGCTCTGCAACAGTTCCTCTCCTCGTTGCTTGCCGTTTTCCAGACGCTTCTGGTATTTCACTTTAATTCTGTTTTTGCTCTCTCACAGCCAAATGATAGCAACATGTAAAGTAACCATTTTAAATGACACTATCCACAGCTGGCGTCTGAGTTCTAAAGAAGTTGTGGTGTGAACAACAAGTGGGCTGAGATCTCATCAGTGCTAAAATGTCCAGAGAGAGAACCGAGTCTCCTTTTAAGTCCAATATTAACACCAAAAGCACGGACGTCATTTGCAGCTAGTTCCATCTCAGGTTAACTTTAACAGGACTGAGCACGGTTCATTTAAAACGAACTATATGTGAAAACTCATCCTTATTTTTTATGTTTTGTAATATTTAGGGGTTTTTGTTGTTGTTATGATGTCGTTGATATATTGTAATAGTTTATTAAAGTCATTACAAAATAGTTCTAAATTTGAATCTACTTAAGACAACGTGAGCTTGTTTAAAATGTGTTTTCAATAACATACATTACTTCACATTCTATAACTAGCTAGAGAAATCATTTTAAATAGATAATGATTTGTTGTATAACCATAATATTTCCTGGTAAGTGATCCGAATTTGTTTTGCCTAATATGAAGCAGACTGTTTGGTCATATAGATTTGGTTCTACATAATCTAAAATGATCTTGATCACAATTTACATAGTAATAAAACGTACCCAATCCTATCGACTAGTTAAGTGTTTACATTCACACCTAGTTTACAGATGGAGATATGATATCTGTAGCGGAGTCCTGTCGCATGTATATGTATATAATATGTATATAATATATAATAATATATAATAAATAAGAACCGTTTGGCCGTTATATCCAAAATCTGCTCCCTTGGTAAAAATGCACAATCCAGATTAACCATACTGCAGCTGCGGGCCCAAGTTTTTCCAACCACCAGAAAACGTTTAACCCCTTAATATGTTACTTTATTTCCGTAGAAATAAACAGTTCATTGTTAGATTTGGTCTTGGCCTATCTTATTTCATTACCGAGTGAAATCGCAACTTGCAGCTGTTCCTGTCACTACTTCAATGGGCTTTTTCCTCAGCTGTGCATGAACCTCACGTAGGCCTTTGGTGAATAATGGTTTTCTAAGTTTCCCATTGTTTTATATCACAATCATTTTAGTGGCTCTATTCACACCCAAAACACAGTAACCTAGGAGCTAGGATGGCTCAAATCACATCATATGACCCTTGTTATTCACAGTTACATACAACCTACAAAGTTCAGCCAAGAATTCAACTTTCCTTCTCGAAGATACATTTACATTTAATTATTTATTTGGCAGACGCTTTTATTCAAAGCAAATTACAAGCGAGGATTCAGTCCAAGCATATAACTGAATAGTTGAGAGTTAACTATAGAGAGTGTACTGACCAGCTGTCTCACTGTCTGGTATGGGAACGGCACCGTCTCAGACCGCAAGTCCCTACAACGGATTGTGAGAACTGCTGAGAAGATCATCGGAGTCTCTCTACCCACC
>JAOUQW010051704.1:0-13664 GCA_028565825.1 Olivaichthys viedmensis | reverse complement strand
GCTCGGCCAGCAAACTTCACTAAGCTTGTGAAGAATCACGAGGCCGGCAAAGCTAAGTACTCCCTAGTCAACGAAGCCAAGGAAATCAAGAACAAGTATTTGCCCTCGCAGCCCGTCAGCCAATCTTTAACAAAGCTGAGACTCAAAACCAACATTGAAGCTAAGAAGATCGAGATGCTGAAGAAAAAGCCCTTGCATGGACAATACTACCAGAGCCTTGACAGACCATTCGTCAACAAAGAAGCAAGCATGGCGTGACTGTGCAGCTCCGGGCTCAAGGGAGAAACTGAAAGCCTGATAATCGCACAGGACCAGGCACCCAACACCAGGTACCACCAAAAGAACATCCTCAAACAACATCTCGACAGCAAATGCAGAATCTGCTGCAAGGCCTTGAAACCGTCAGCCACATCATCGCCGGTTGCACAACACTAGCCCCCACTGAGTACATAAACAGGCACAATAAAGTAGCGAGCTACCTGTACTGGTCAATCTGTAGTGCGTGGTCATGTGCCTGAGAAGTGGTTCGAACATACGCCTGAGACAGTCACCCACATCGGAGACACTTGCATAATGTGGGATATGGCAGTGCAGACGGACCGTACCATTTCTGCAAATCGTTCTGACATTGTGCTTCACAACAAGAAAGAGAAGCGGTGCTTCCTGAAAGATGTAGCTATACTGGATGATGCTAACATCATGCTGAAGGAAGCAGAGAAGCTTGGCAAGTACAAAGATCTGGAGATCGAGATCAGTAGAATGTGCCGCACCAAGGCTAGAGTTGTGCCAGTGGTGATCGGAGCACTTGGTTCCATCAAGAAGGAATTTAGCTGGGCTCAAAGTACTGGGCTAAAACCCTTTGTCCTTGGTCGAGACACGGTCACCCCAGAAGCCGCAGTAAATGAAATAATAATAATAATAATGATGATGATAATACTAACAAGCAGAAGAAGAAGAGAAGTAGGAGAGGAAGAGGAATTGACATTTTATCTCAGTCTTGATATTGCCTCCATATCTCTAAAAACTTTTTAAAAGCATATTAACTTTACATAAATGGCCCATATCAGGAGAAGTCTGTGTCATTCATTTAGTGTACTTATTGGAAGTTTTTTGTAGGCTTTCTAATTTGCTTGGATAAGTCTCAACTGTGAGACTTAAATTTACTTAATATTAAGGATCATCATAGTATGCAAGGTCATTTGCAAGAATGTACCAATATTTTTGGAATATTATCAACCTCCAAATTTACGAAAATTCACTGTCGAGCTTTTTCTAAAGTTTGCTTTCATATTTCTTCAAAATTACACAGTGACTTGACATATTAACGGGTCACATAGTATGGAAGGTCCTTTGCAAGAATATACCATTTGTTTTTTCTAATTATTGGAAATTACCTTTTTATCAGCTTTCAAACAGAAAATTTCACACAAGGTCTTAAAGCTTTTTCTGAAGTTTGCTTTCATATTTCTTAAAAATGACACAGTGAATTGATCTTTATATTAAGGGGTCACATAGTATGGGAGGTCCTTAGCAAGAATATATCATTTGTTTTTTTTCTAATTATTGAATTTTAATTAGCATCTAAATATGGGAAAAGGCACCATGTCTAAGCTTCTGAAGTTTGGTTTCATATTTCTTAAAAGTTATAGTTAATTCACTTCAAATCAAGGAATATATATCAAGTAATATACCGGTAATTTTTTCTACTTATTTGAAATGACCTTTTATTTACTGTATAGTAACTAATAAACTTGTCAAAATTTTTACAGCGACTACACCGCCACTGAAAACAGACGAATTAAAGCTTTTCTCCCCAAGCGCCTGGTGGTTACCATAAAAACGCAAATATACACGCACTCAAATTTGAACTGCGGCACCGCAGTGCCATCGATCTCTTGCACTTGCGAATTGGCTATTTGTTCATCAGCCAGCGTAGTGAGCACTTTCCTCGGCCAGCGCAAAATGTCATAAATCAAATTGAGATTATTAGGAAGGTATATTCAAATTATTTTTTTTAAACTTTGCTATGAATGTAATGTTATGCTTAATTCTGTCGTTCAGCGTATTCAAATGCTGATTATGTTTGCAGCCTCTTCGTTATTTTTCGTTAATGGTCCGTTACTAAAATGCCGTTTAATTTCAGCGGAACAGAAAAAGCTGGATAAATACCGGAGAGGGATCATTTGAGTCATGACTTTATTGTAAAACACAATCCATTTGAATCCATTTGAGTTTGAAAGACTTTGATGAGTCATTTCCTTTAATAAGTAATACGGTTTATACCTTCTGGATTCTTCGAGTTTTAGTCAACACAAGACATAACATATAATGATAAATAATCAAGATATTAATCATTATCCAGTGATATTGAAAAATATCGCCCAGCCCTAATTCGAGCTCAGTCCTGTTTATCCAGAATAGTGACTTTAACAGATTCCTCTGTTTTCTTTGTTGCTTGTTTTCTCTGGCAGCGCTCTTTTATTCATGTTCTCTTGCTCCATCTAAAATGAAATGGGTCGTGAACTGTTAACACAGATGACTCAGAAAGACTTCTCACTGGACACCAAGAGCAAGTCCTTTCTCTGACCCAAGGGGCTAATGACTGTTTGTACTTCAGTCGGCTTATTATCTCTCAGGTTGCCATGTTCTTGGATAATAAAAGCTTCCAGGTTGTTGTAATTAGCTGAAGTGTAGTTGGCCATGTTTGGAATGTTACAGGCTTTTCAACTACTTTTCTCTTTAACACAATATACAAATTTTATCAAAATAAATTTAATTAACATAATCATAAACATAAACATAATCATTTTAGGAGCAGGAGCATGAGATTCTTGTGATTAACTGAAGTTGAAAAATTGCCAGAATTTTGACTTGATGACTGTTAAACCCTTAAAACAAAAAGAAAATATGAAACGCAAAATAATTGTTTTGCCTAGAAGTATGGCATAAGCATAATGGTACATTTAGCATATTGCCAGTTATGAGTGATTAGCAATGTAGCTGATGTTTAGAACATGAAATTGAAATAGATTGCGCTGAGCTTACTGTATGTGTAGATTCAGACCTCTACAATGTGGATTTTTTGGCAGGAGGATGTATTTTTGCAACTTACATGAAAAGACAGCACCATTTATAAATGGCAGAATTCACAGTCTGGGGAAACTAGGCTTGTATAGTCATTTTTTTTTATTTTCTGTATCCATGTATTTTTTCCTGACAGGAGTCAGTAGGACCGCCAGGACTGATGAAAATGAATGGCTACAATTTCTTAGCTGTCATCCCTTTTTTTTACCCGTTTATCCTCTGCCCTCCATTCAGTACTCTTTCTTGCAATTCTCTCACAGATTGTCATATGTGACCCATGTGTTTATTTACTAACTGGTATGCACACACCCACACCCATATACAGTTCTCTAAAGCTGGATTGTTTGTGTTAGAATTGAAGAGGTCACCTACTCTGGGGCCTCAATTATCCCACCATCAGGTGTCATACTTCTTTGGAACAGTCAGTCACTGAAGTGTGACGAACAAGAAGAAACATGGTGGTACAGATCGGTATGCTACCCAGCTTTGTGTGGGCTAAATAAATAAAAAGTTTTTAAAAAAGAGAAGGAATTTATATTAACACTGTCTGACCACATAAATTTAAGGACATAAAATGTGTGTGAGGTTTGAAATTGTGAATGAGTGGTTAATCCTTGTTTCACGCTCTTTCTCAGGTTCTTCGTTGCATGACGTTGGTCCATCTCTAGGCCTGAAGAAGTCTAGCTCTTTGGAGAGCTTACAGACTGCCGTCGCTGAAGCAACGCTGAACGGGGACCTCCCCTTCCACAGACCACGCCTTCGTATCATTAGGGGGCGTGGTTGTAACGAGAGCTTCCGAGCAGCAATTGACAAATCATATGACAGGCCAGCATTGGTGAATGAGGAAGACGGGGAGGGCATGGATCCACGTATGCCAACTAAATTTAGTTTTTTTTTAATTATTACTATTATTATTATTATTATTATTTTTATTTTATTTTTTAACATTGTTTTAAGTTTTGAAAATTAAAACATGCAGCTGTTTGTCAGCTAATTGTTAGTGTTCTGTTTATTTTCATTTAAGTTAAGGAAGACACTGATGAAAGTTCTCGATCGGGCCGGGACTCCGTCTCCACTGTAGCAGACCTCACACCACTTACTACTGCTGAGTGCCAGCTCACTGATGGCAACCAGCTGGCGAAGGACAAGAAGAAAGAGAAAGGAGTAAAGGAAAAAAAGAAAGCAGAAGAGAAGAATAAAGGAAAGAAAGGCATGTTGAAAGGTCTTGGAGAGATGTTCAGGTGGGTGAAAAGATCTCTCTAAAAACAACTCTAGAACCATAGTATTGATTATCAGAATTAAGAACACCCAGTAGTTCCTTCATCATGTTTTTGTGGTGATTTGATTCCATTACTTTGACTCTGATGTTAAGGTTAATTTTCACCTGTACAAACAGAGATAAGATAAGCCAAACACTGATGTAGATTACCACTGTTGAGGTTACAGACACAACACTGTTGATCACAAGTGTCAAGATCACAATAACCCAACAGTGTAGAGTTAATGATCAGAGTAAAGGCCACACGAAATCAACACTACTATAGATGACTAGAGTTCATATCACACCGTTCAGCATTGGAATTAGTCACCCAAAACTTGGTTTGAAGACAATAAAATTTCTAAATTATAAATTACGAATGACCTTTTCATACAAAATGTGATTAGACAGCAGAAAAAGGCATTGAAGTATGCCTATACTTTTACCTTCATCAAAGAATTGTATATTGAAAATGCCCCCAACTTTACACACAGCAGCTCTTTTCCGTCTTGGGTGGAGCCTATTTCCGGGCTGGAAAATAAGCTAGATTTTCATTGCATGGCGATATTGAGAATCAGTTTTTCAAATGTATCTTTGAAATTATATGATAATAAGTCGAGAAGCATTTAAAAACCACAAACTATACCTTTTAAGATAAACTAATAGCATGTTGATCTTAAGAGTTAAGGCTGCACAAACTCAGCACTAGTGTTGTTCACCAGAAATATGATTACACAAACTTCGCAGTATTGTTGATCCATGAGAATTAAGACAAACTTAATACTGGTGTTGATCATTAGAGTAAAGATCACACAAACTCAACACTGGCAGTTTCCCAGTTTGTGTCAAAGACCAAGAAGAATTGTTTTTCCATTATTCTTAATCCACTCCAGTGCAAATAGAAAATCTACACTGGCATTAGATAAGTGCCATATTGATCTAGTTACGTTAAGGAAATAACCTGGTATAATGACTCGGTCACTGCAGTTCTGTGTGTCACTGTGGGTCTGAATATCATTGCATCTGGCGGCTCGGAGGAATATTAAGCAGAGCCAGCAAGAAGAAGATGAATGTTCTTAACTCTCAGCTGCAGGAAAAGTGGGAGGGAGAGGGAGAGGGAGAGGGGAGAGAGGGGAGAGGGAGAGAGAGAGGGGAGAGAGGAGGGGGGGGGAGGGAGAGAGAGACTGAGACTTTGGGGTACTGGAGGGTGTGTGGTGTGTTCAGGTTGTCTCATGCATCACTGTGTCCGAGAGCCATTCCCCATATTAATGTAGTCACCAGAATAACAAATATACAGACTTGCAATTCAACGCACACACACAAATCAGGGTTTTTCCCAGTTATAAAAACAGACTTGTCTTCTTCTGCCAAAAGAAACTGTGTTACTAGCAGTCACTAGATTCTGCTAGCATATATCTGTGCCTTTCCCCATCTATGTTTTTTAATGTTGCCCAGTGATTTTTAATCATTAGCCTTTACGGCCTATGCTAACCTGAATGCTGATTGGCTTATACAGTCTGAAAACAGTGTTTTACATAGTAAACATATCCTTTAAACAAAGTCATAACAGTGATGCGTTGAGACCATGATAGAGTTTATAATCTAGTACAGTCAACTCCAGAGTTATTGGCACCCTTCATAATCATGAGCAAAAATTAATAACACTTGCAATGAGTGATGTTTTTAGCTGAAACCCATGGAAACACTGTGTAGTTTTTCAAAATTATTGTCACCTCCCACAATTAATATTTGATGAAGCCTCCCCTGGAGAGAATAACCGCATAGAGCCTCTTTCTGTAATGTCTAAGAAGGTCGGAGACACTAGTAGAGGGATCTTGGACCACCCCTCCATGCCGAACATTTCAAGATCCTTTATATTCTTAGGTTTTCCGCATGTGGACTGCCTTCTTCAATTCAGACCACAGATTTTCAGTAGTGTTTAAATACAGAGACCGAGATGGCCATTGCAAAACACTGATTTTGTGTTTCCGCAATCATTTCCGAGTTGTTTTGGATGTGTGTTTTGGGGGTCATCATCCTGGCAGGGGCAACCATGTTTCGGGCTAAATTATCTGAGTATTTTGACTTTGCGGAATTCATGAAGCCATCAATCTTCACAAGAGCCCTTGAACCACTAGCCTAAAAGCATCAATAATATGCCACAGCCAGTGGGTATTCATATTAAAAAAGCGGTGCTTTTCCAAGCATCTAACACATACTCATGCACACAGACATGCACAATCACACACAGCATTGGAGTCTGTAAAGTAGTAGCCAAACCAGAGTAATGAAACTGCTGCTCTTCACTCATTTGCTGCTCTTCACTCACTTGCTCCACTGATGATGACTGTGATGATGCAAATGGTCTCAGCTCCTTTCTACATGCAGATATTTAACCTTTAACTCTCACAGGGAGAGAAAGAGAGAAGCACAGACACAAAGTGCAGGGAAGAGGGAGAAAGAGGGAAAATTGAAAGGAAGCAAGGCATCATGTTCACCCTGCACAGCATGCAAACTAATGCGCCATTGAACAGGTGGCAGGAAATCCCAGAGGTGTTCAGTGTGATGAGTGGGAATGTGCACAGGAGTGATTACAAGTTGTGCAGTGTAGAGGTATGCATCGGGACTGGGATTTTACTCTCATGCGGGTGGGAGCGGGCAGTCAGACATGAGGCTCGCGGGTCAAAGAGAAATGGTACATTTCCCATAACATTCAGTAAAACTCCATTAAAAGTCTTAAACTACAATGAACACAAATCGGGTACCTCGAGTTTGCAGATGAAGCCCAATTTACACCTGAACCAATGCTGCACGCGTGGCATGCCGCAACCACCCCACAACGCTTTTCATTTTACAGCCGGTGCAGCTCACGTGCTGTAAAATGTGTTTTACTGTGTTTTCATTCAATGGGTTGAGTATATGATTTGCAAATATCTGTACTGACCGTCAGTTTATTATAAACATGCATTGCCACTGTGCATGATAACATCAAGTTCGTTAATCCAGTGAGATTTTCATGCCCACGCTCTGTGGCAGTTAGAACTTTTACAAACTTTGGACAAAAAGTTCAAAGAACTTGCAGACGGTTAGAAACGGACATAACTGCAGGAGCAGGTGGGATTGGTCAGAATTTCTTCGGGAGTGGGCGGTAGTGGGATTGAAAAAACTGTCCCGCGTACACCTCTAGTGCAGTGTGTTTTAGGGCTGTCAGAACTGATTTCACTGTTGTAATACTATTCCAATTTTTAAAATATATACGAAATTTAAGGACAAAAAATCAGAAGCCAAGAAATCGAACAAATATTGCATGTGGTTGGAATATAGTTTTAAAAGGAATTTGTGCGGGTTAGTGTATTTGGGACTTGCTCAGGCGGCTCTGACAGATGTTATGAAGCACTGTGTCTGTGTGCGGTGAAATTAGAAATGGCATAGCTATTACATGATTTTTATAAATATAATGGAAATTTGTGTGTGTCAGGTTTGGGAAAAACCGTAAGGATGTCATGGATAACAAGAGCAGTACTTGGAGGGCAGAGGAGACACAGCCCACCGAGGAGGAGACATATAGGATGAGGCAAGAGCAAGAGAGGTACACACACTAACGCACATTCAGAGACGCACATTCAGAGACGCACACATTCTCCCTCACTCCTCAGCTCCACTACTCCATTTCTGTCTTTCTCATGCGTGTATGTGTGTTAGTTCCACAGAAACTTAAATGGCGAAGCAGGTTGTTCTGTCCACTAATGGAGTTTATAAAACCCTTAGCATTTGTGACAGGTAGACACGAGTGGATTTCAGCTGAGTGTCGATTTGCATTGTCATATTCTCAGTGATTTATTGAACCGTGGCCAAATCTGTCAAAATACACCAACATTTTTTTTTTTTTCATTATTAACATTTCTTAAGATACCTAGCTAGTTAGCTTAGCATGCAGTTTATGCAGCTAAATGTTTCTGGGTACCACGTCATCCTCTAATACTGGATGTGAGCCTGGAGCTGTGCCTTTAGCGCTGTGTAAAAAAATACCCAAAAATCTATGTAATCAGAATCAGCCATCCAAGAGGAGATTTGAAAATCTCAATTTAAAAGTCTCATTCTTGAGTTCAATTTTAACATTGGGGAATGTTTGTCTGGTCCATTTGTTTTAAATAAAAAATGCAACTCTTATTTAGAAAAACTAAAAGAGCTAAAAGATCAAAATATTTATTTTTGGGCTAGGTGTAGGCATAGCATTATTTAGTTGGGGTAATACACCTCACTGGAAATTCATATGTGTGTGCGCTTGTGTGTATTAATAGCCATTGTGTGAACTCCAGCCTGGCTTTCTGCTTTGTGTGAAAGTGCTGAGAGAGACACAGTCCCCCTGAAATAAAAAAGACATGTCACTCTCTATATTTCTCTCATTCACTCACTCTGTTTCTCTCTTTTTTTTCTGCTCTGTAGAACTCACTCTCTTTCTGTGTCTCACTGTTATTCTCTGTGTCTCACTATGTGTTTGTTGTTTTGGCCTGTCATCATTAAACCCTGTTCTAAGCACACAACTTTTACTTCACACTGAACCTTCATGTGCTGCTATTAGCGCATTGTGGATAGATTAATTAATATTGAAATGGCAGAGGATTATAGACAAGTGTTGATATTTTATGTGTTGCTGTTTTGTTATTTTAGCAATAGTATTATTCGTATTGCATTACAATGTACACAGTATGTATATGTGGTATGTACTTGTTACCCTTGTAATGGCTTTTCCAATACTAAGAAAAGCAGGCATGCCCACAGCAAACCCTGATTTGAACACAAGACTGCGCAAGCCGATCGGATATTCAAGAAGTACTAGCCAAACCCAGCACAGGCATTTGTCAGAATACAGGTGAGGAAAAAAAAATGTGGTAATGGAGTTCCTTGCTACTCCAACTTTATCAATGGATTGCTGCTCCACGTTTTAGGTGTACACTGCCACCTAGAGTACGGATGTCCCAAGTGACTCCTGCACATGCACGTTTCAACGATGGAGATGTCAGTCAGTCAATCAGTCGGTCCTCCTTCCTTCTAGACTCGCCTGCTCAGTGAACATGCCTTTTAGGCTGGTCCCAGAAATTAGATTGTATAATATTGTAATATCTCTCTCTCTCTCTCTCTCTCTCTCTCTCTCTAGGATCCAGGCTAAAACGCGGGAGTTGCGTGAGCGTCAGGCTCGGGAGAGGGAGTACACTGAGATCCAAGATTACAGCGAGGAGCCCTCCTTCACTTCACTCCAGGCCTCCCTTCAGCGTGGCACTTACCATGGATACCACACCCCTCCAGACTTGCCCTACACACACAGCAACACCCGCAATGGACACACGTCAACAGACAGGTGAGGGGAGTATGTTACAGCGTTAACAAGCCCCACTGCAGTACCATATGGAACTGAAGATGGATTTTTTGTTGTAGCTTGTAGGCTTGGCAGCAGTAAGCCAAACTGAAACACACGTATGTTTGTTTGTTTTTTGCCTGATTGTGATTTCCGTTTTTTTTTCTTTAGCTTTAGTTCCTTATGCCAAGAATATGAGATAATTACAGCATACTGCTAAATTTTGGCCTGTGAGAATCAGTGTCTGTCTTCATTATTAAATTTAGGAAGTGGATTCAACCAATCACAATGGTGGGAGGGCCATTCTTGAGCTAAGCATCCAAAGAAATTTGTGAATAGTGTAGGTGGGACACATTTCAGCCTGCTGAACATCTGGCTCAAGTGTTTTAGGACCGAAATAGAACCAAGACCTGGAGTTGGTCATAAATACTAGGGAAAAACTCAGTAAAGAAGTTCTCCATTCATATATAACCATTTATTCATTCATAATTTAATATGCAGAGTGAGAGGTCGGTCTAGCCAACTCTCACTGTACAGCTAGTGATGTGACACTGGTTTGGGAAGTAATTCCAGCCCAAGTGAATAAACTAGACTTTAGAATGAAAGTCATGGCTGGAAAGCATATGCTCTTATGTATAATAGAATAGTGAGAAGGTGAAGTGCATTTACTGCAGCACACTCTCCCAGAGTATCACTGTAGGACAACATCTTCAACACTAGGTGTGAAGCGATAGGAAGAAAATATTGTATCTGTGTACAACTTGGCATCTTAAAAGAGGACGAAATAATCCATTGTCCATTAATCCATAAATTGTCCATTGATAATCAGTCAATAACTGAACTCTGATAAGTCAACAATTCCCCAATTTTGATAAAATCTTCCAATTTTAGTCAGTCTGAGGTTCAGTCTGTTGTCGCCTGCCTTTTTGTAATAGAGCAGCACACCATAGGCAATAGCATAGAATAGTGAGGGAAGGGGTGGGGTTGGTATGGCAGGGGGGCATGTGGGGGTTTCAAATTCTATGAATATGCATGAAGCCTTGCATTCTTTAAGAGGTGTAGAGATGTGTCGCACCTGGACATAACTTTTTATTTAATTTTATTTATCGTCTATTTAAGGTTTCTTTATCAGGCCATACCGAAATGCCATGGCCATCACACTGTGTAACATACATCTGTCTGTCTGTGAGACAAACATGTAGTGTAGCTTGTGTTTCACACATGAAGTGTTGGGTTATATACAGAGCCAGTGAAAAGGCCTTTAGGCCATAACGAGCATATATGTTACCCTGCGTTCACACTAGCAAGCGACAAAGCAACAGATGTCCGTTCATTTTCTATGGAAGTGCGTGACACAGAGCCACGATTCCAGCAACAGCGGCAAGCAACACAGCGACAGAGCAACAATCGACATTTGAATTGACATTAGGTTTGATGTGGTAAAGTGACAAACTCAAACGATAGGCTCCAGTAAATTCCTCAGACCAATCCTACAGCACGTGTTCTATGTAAAATATATAAAATATTATTATATTATTAAAATATGTATTTTAATATGTAGTTAAACCCAGGAAAATATGAAAAAACAAAGGTAACATGGTGATGGGTATACATTTTACAGTACAGTGTGTACACTTTGGCTACCATCATCTCATGTCAGAACTTTAAAAAAAACAACAGACAGTGCAAACCCACAAATGACAACGGTAGCGGCTACAGTTACACCCACAGGAGACAAACTGCCATCGACTTGTTGCTTACTTGTGTGAATGCAGGGTTATCCCTTATAGTGAATATTATGTTTTACACTCTCTCTCATTCTCCCGCCCTCCTTCTATGGGTAGAGGGTTAGTGTGGTCTGTTTGTTTCTTTCTCTGGGAAAGTGCTGTTTTCTTGACTTTTAAGAAAACAAGCCCTGTTGGAGTGTTAAGAGTTTGATTAAGTCTCAGACGATAAGACAGACACCCGTGGAGAGAGAGGGACAGGAAGGGTACTTCCTGTCTGAACCCGCAGGGAACAGGAAGTGAGGCACATTCCACATTGAGACTCGCTGAATGGGACTGTGGGAATTTTTTTTTTTTAACATTGTGGAAAAGGAAGTTGATTTTAAAAGAACAAAGGTGGTGTGTGTCTTCTCACCATCTTTTGTCTCACCATTTTTTTTAAGTAGAAGGCATTTATGAAGCTCCAGATCCGAACAAACCCGAGATCTTAACAATTTTGTCTGTGCAGGAAACAGTTCTCACACTTATATCTTCCTCACTGGTGTGTACTGTGACATAGTGAGTTACTTAATGACTTTTAGAGCAGATATTTGTGTGGGCATGTGCTTACATCATCTTTGGTTAATATACGTCTGTGTCACTCCTGAAACGGAACAAGCTGAAACTTTTTCCCACTTTTACTGGCTTAATCAGTGTGCGATGTATGAGAGCTGTTCTTCGATTGGTTTTCTTTTTGTCCTAAGAAATATAGTTACATGGCAGAACAAACTGGAATTGTTCAACACTACTATGGGCTGTGTCTGTTAATTATTAAAGCTACAAAGATTGAAAGTTCCCCATCCTCCACAGCATTTCTGATATTGACGATTGTTTTTGGTTTGTGTGAAGATCGGGAACTTTCAAAATCTTGCATGAAAGTGGTAACTTTGACCTTAATCACAAACAGATATGGCACTCCAGGCCAGTGCTTTCGCCTTCTGTTGTGTGAGAAACCGATGGATCAGGATTTGTTTAATCTGGCTACAGTTTCTTGTGTAGCGTTCTCTTTATCTCAAAATGCATAGTGTTGTGTTGCCCGTGAGGAATTGTGAAACACATCATTCAGTTCCAGACCCTTTGGTAATAGAACTGTTTTGATGCCAGTGTTGTGAAAGTTGGGTATGTGGAGATGGAGCAATAACAGAAACGTGGACCTTTACCCATGTGGCCTTATTACTACATCAGTCTTTTAACAAGGTCATTGAACCTGACCTCACTCACGAACACACGTGCACGCACACACAGTAGCTCTCTTATATAGCAGATCTAGAGCCAGGGTACTGTAGCAGCTACAGCTAAGTAAGTCTTACTCTTTTGAGGACAGATGTATACAAAAGACAAACTGCTTGCTCAGCAAACATGGCTTTTACATGTTGATAAACCCCATGCTTCAGTTTGAGCTGAGGGCTGTAAGAGGAATTACCTGAGTACAAGCTTGGTTCTATTGTACTGTTCCCCTCTCAGAAACATCACCCTAACAGTTTATTACCATTATTGTCTACACACAATCCATTACCATCCTCTTTAACCATAGTTCATTAATGTTACCCTACACTACAATTCATTACAGCTACTCTACAGTTCATTACTGTTATTCTAAACTATGATTGATCACAATTACTCTACACTACACTTCATTACCATTACTTCTAACAACATTTTATTCACCATTAATCTGAACTAGAGGTGGGGCAGTATGGAAAACTAAATGTATGTCACTGTGCAACCCAATGCCATGGTTTTCAGTACCAAACTGCTTATAATATGGCGCTTACAAAGAGGATGAATCACCATGAACGGTCTCTCTAGTTCCCTCTTGCCTTCTCTTACATTTATTCATTTGGCAGATGCTTTTATCCAAAGCGACTTAAAATTGAGCTAAGCAGATGAAGGTTAAGGGCCTTGCTCAAGAGCCCAACAGTGGCAGCTTGAACTTGCAAGCTTCCGATCAGTAGCTCAAAGCCTTAACCACTGCTCCACCACTGCCAGTGGGAGAAATTGGGTAATTGGTTTAATTCAAGATCTTAATGTTCTGATCTTTTTCTACAGTGAAGAAAAGTTCATCTCTGTCTGAACCTCAGTGCCCTTCCAGTGACCCCAGGCATTATTTTAGATTTACCACTCTTAAGTTCAAGTTCAAGTAGGTTTTTATTGTCATTTCTCCATATACCACGTATACATTGAAATGAAATGTCGTTTCTAC
>JAOUQW010051698.1:0-15475 GCA_028565825.1 Olivaichthys viedmensis | reverse complement strand
TGTTGCACCATGGTCCTGTAGAAACGACATTTCATTCCAATGTATACGAGGTATATGGAGGAATGACAATAAAAACCCACTTGAATTTGACTTGACTTAAAATCAGTGAGTTTACTGCACAGTGAAAGTGCACTTTTTTTTTTTTTTCATGAAATATCTCTAGTAGTTTTTTGATGACAAAGTATTTTGGCTTGTTCTGCATTTCTCCACAATTTTCCCATCTCACCCACTCTGTAATAAAGACAAGGTGAAATCAAAACTAACCTATTTTACCTTGTTAGCTCATGTCCTTGATCAGATTGGTGCACGACCCATCTGTACTAATCACTTAAAAGACAAAATTCTACTTAGTCTGTAATCTTTCACTAAAGTGCAGCGACTTTTTCCCGCCTCTAACGGCCTCTGACATATTGATTACATCACGGTAAAACCGAGTTAGCTCGCGCTCGCAGCCACACCGATGAACTTTTCACAAGCCAATCAAATCCCGATTTACATTTTCATTTATCATCCAAAGTGACTTACGAATATTAGCATCAGACGGCTTCAAGCAGTTAATCAAAATTCCTAACAAATCTTAACTGTAACAGCCAACAAGAATAAGACCCAACACTCATCCCTATAATCTATCTGATGTTAGCTACAGTTTTTCAATTTAGTTAGCTAAATTCTACAAGTAAAGAATTTTAAGCTGTACTTCAACTTTTCCCAGAGTATTTGTTTAGATGAGTATTTGCACCTATACTTGAGTAAGGAATGTGTGTAGGGATAAAATTAAGTGCTTGGATAGTTTGCAGTAAACAAGGCAAATGAGGTGTGGCGTGCCTAATTACAAATATGTTAATTTGTCCAAGTCATAGCTGGAGTTACAGTCTTGTGAAGGCCATCACAAACTCACTGGCATTCAAAACATGTCAAAAGTTCACAGAAATACTGTGTACCTCTTTAAAAGATGCTAAAACCACAAAAAGAAGCTAAATTAAGCAAATGAAAGCATCATCTCCATTTTAGCACATCACAGATTACTGTCAAAGCCCTTAGCTTCCATGTAAACAAGATTAATAATCTAAGCCATGATGCCTGAGTGGGAGCGGAACGGCCGCGATAATGGGCTTGAGGTCAAGTCGGATTTGGTTTCCCTCCAATCGGGGATGTTGAACGCAATTGCAATGGCTAGATTTCTAATCAACGGGTGTGTGCAGGTTTTTTTTTTGCGCATGTTAATCCGGAATGTGGACTGGAAAAAATGAAAAATCTTCACTTCAACACTTCACTTGTGAATCTACCGGTCTGTTAGGAAACAGCAGCCATGTTTTTGTACCTTAAGAGCTATTTGGTGAGTAGGTGTGTTTCACAATGTTGGCCCGAGTTTAAACATGGTTTAACTGTGAGAAATTTTGACACATTATGTGGTCATTATTCTATCAACCCTTTGGAAAATACCTGCACTTTAAGGCCTCCATTATTCATGCAGCTTGAAAAATCGAGATGAATGAAATAAAAGTATCCTGTGGTACAAGCTCTAGGGATACTTGTAATGGCTGCTGTGACTGTCTAGCATAACTAATTAAGCATATCTGTAAAACGTTCACTGCTTTTATTTGATCATTTTAACATAAAAAGCTGCTACAACATTACGGCCTTGGAAACTTTTCATCTTTAAGAACAATTTTTTAGCCTTATGTAAGTGAGAATGACGTAATATTGCTTGTAAAAAGTGGCCCAAATTGAATTACTTTTTTCATAACAGACTTAATCAAACTTCAGCTTTTTTGGAGCCTACTAGAGAAGATGCAGTAATGCAAGGCTTGAATGCTTATTTCACTGGAAATTAGAAAGCTGTGATGGATCATGCGCCATTTAGAGCTCTGAGCTGAGTACAAGCAACAGAAGGAAACAGAATGGGAAAATGATAGAAGCCAAAAGGGAGAGAGAGAAAGCACATATTGCAGGGCCGGTTTTTTATAATTATTTTTTTAAGGCAGCCTTTAATTATCGCAACAGAACCTGTAACTGGTGTGAGAATGAACTCCAAATTTGCACGGTCTTCAAAGTCCCCGCTCCAACGCCCGATAAACAAAACCTTTCCACTCATTTAAAGAGGAAGAAAGTAAATGATCACTTCCAATTTGTTCTGCTACATCATTACCCAACGTCTCGCACGGACCATGAATTAGTCTCATATGGTTTTCATTTGACTCCTTTTATTTTTCCTCCTCCAAAAAACACCACCGATTGCGATTATGGCCAATTACATCCTATTTCACATTCGATAATGAGACGGCCGGTGATATAAAAGCCAGCTTAGAAAGTAAGTATGTGTTGGGGGCAGGCTGGAAATGAAACAACTCTTTGCCTGGAGTTCTGCTGTCATTAAGCGTTCCTGGCAGGTTCTTCAGAAAAGAAGGGCCAAATGGAAACGGTACTCTCCAGGGCCTGTGAATAGGAGAGGCCAAAGGAAATATATGTGTCTGGCCACGATCGCATGGGGAATATCTGCCCTCTCCATAACAGACTCGGCAGACGACGGACAGAAATCGGCCAGATGACCATCTTTCACGGTTTTGAGTGCTTCTGTCAGAGGGGGGAGATAGTCTCAAAAGTCTGTCGGAATTAAAATGCCAACCATTTATTTTGCAGGACTGCGAGATAAGCCAGTCAATCAAAATTAAGGATGTGGGCTGCCAGTCCTGCGGACGCCATACGCTTTCGCGTGTCTTTAATTACCATAGTTCAGTAATTACCATTGGGCCTCAGCGTGCAGCTGCGCCAGGGGGCCCTTGCTAATCTTAGCCAAGTGCCATTGCCCATTGCTTTTGCCCCTAGGTTAACAGCAAGGCTATATTTACTTTCTTAAGTCTCTTAAAACGATGGTTATACAAACTCGTCTTTTGCAAATCAGTGCTTATTTAAAGCCATGAATCATTTGTAATTCATTCATTTTAGCTAGTAACATTAAAGGAAAAGATGCCACTGAAGGACCTCTGAATGCACGAATCAAGTCAGTTGCATAAAGAAAAAAGCTTATTAAAAAGCACAGACAGGCATTTATAATGGAAAGAAGACTAATGTGGCTCACAATGGAGAATTGTTAAATATAGAATATGAGGCATATAAAAAGCAATCTTTAAGAATCAGTGGGAATATAACCGAAATTTGTTGTGAACAAAAATGCCTTTATAAAGCCCTGATTGCAGGATTTAAATAATCTTCCACATAACAGCTTCCATCAGTCTAGAAAAAAGCCTCAGTGTGAGGATGACAGGAGAAAACAGTAATCAGCTTATAGTACACTGTTTGGTGATAGAGCACCTGGATGAGACACGACCAATCTGGACTGTTTACTGGTGGGCTGCTTTCGAAAAAGTTTCTCTTATTTTGCAATGAATATGCAGGGCAAGATGTTTCCTTGTGCCATTTCCAACTTATCAGGATGTCTTGATGATGGAAATTATGCTTACAATCCATTTAATGTCATAACCGATTCGAAACCTTAAATAAGAACCAACAGTGTAGACATGCCACTGCTTCTAATTTATTTTCTGGGAAGTGTTGTGCGTTCTGACACCCAGTCCCAGTTTATTTAAACATGAAAAATAGGGTTTTGTGAGGAAAGAATTATTGTTTAGGCTTAAACCTTCACTCTCAAGAAAGGCCTACTTTGCCAATTTTATACGTAGATACTTTAAACCAAATGTTTCAAGGACCATGAATGTTATCATAAACATTTTAATGAATGATACAAACTTCTTGGCAGGAACTTCTATGCCCATTTCCAGATGTTCATATAATTCACTAGAAATATTTGTTTGGCAGTTGAAATATGTGGAAATATATGGATAACATGTTTAACAGCTTTGTTATTCATGGCAGAAAGTATGGGTCTGGTAAAATACTTTCTACAAACTAATCTTTAATTGATTTGTCTCTGCTGGTTTGCTCATCATTCCACAAATATTTATGCTTTTTTTTATTTTGAGGTTGGGCAACATTGCCTCCTACCTCAAGAGTCCAAAACCCTTCTTCTTAGTCTTCTTCTCTGGGTCATCGGCATTGTCTTTCTTCTTGGTCTTGCTCTTCTTTTCCTTCTTCTTCTTTGTCTTCTTCTTCTTCTCCTTGCTGCCGTCCTCCAGTTCTTGGCGCGAGGAACCACTGACTGGAGTGTCTCGGCCTGAGCTGTCGGCTGAGTAATCTGAATGATTGGAGAAGAGACACATATGACTAGATGAGTAGAGTAAACTGGCTAACACCTCCTCAGTCCATGTGTCCTTCTTCATAGATATGTGCATGGACCATAGAGCAACATGGAGGTAAAGGATATAGAGAGATATTGCGCTAACCTTTTGGAAAAAAAACCCCTGAAAAGTCAGAAAGACAAAAACCTAAACACCCATGCTCAAAGGCCTTTGGACTGGGAGCTGACTAGATAACACAAGAGCCTTTGATTAATTTGGAGCAGATTCTTAGCTCACACGTTTAGACATGCCTGGTATCTCAGAGCACAATATGCTCTGAAGTTCTATGGCTTACTCAATTTCAGTAATCGATCAAAGATACCCCTATATCCAAAAGTCAGTTTTTCTTTAAGATGCACCTAAAAGTGTCGATAAGTTGTTCTTGAGGGTTTTGAGTCTCGAATAAGGTAATTTGGCAAACGTGGCTAAGGACGTGGAGGCTCCAAGCGCATGTTTGAGAAATGTCTGAGGCTGTTAGTTTGGTATGCACTTATGCTAACACCAACCATATGTCTGGCACAGCATGCTACGTTCTTGTTTAAATCCACAGTAGTTTGCCTGGTTTGATATTCAGCACACACAGACTTTTCATTAATGGGTTATTACCGTTATTACTGGATTATTATTGAATCTATTAAAAATAAATAATTAAAAAATGCTACCATAAACAAAACCATTCGCCCGTGTTACGCCCTTAGCATGATTTATTGTACAACCAATTTCACAAATTATTTTACAGCTGGCTTTTGCTGATCTGGTAACTCATTAACTAATGATGTTGTTTATGATGAAAAATTGTGTATTATTTCTAAAACGGAGAACCACATTGGGTATTACCAAACCCTAGTCATTAAAGATTCATTTTCCACTGAAAAGGATGCCTAGTTCAGCGCTAAAATCAATCTGTCCAGAAAACTAGTCCCAAGTCTCTTACATCAGGGATTATATTAGCCTGCGCCCGTACTTGCTACATGAAACAGCTAATAGATCTGGTAGCAGACTGGGCTTGTGTTACAACCTTAAAAAATGTCTTCAAGAATATAAGTCCAGTCACCTTGACTTTCTAAAAGACTTTTAAAGACGTAACAGCTAAGAATGGAACATAAGTCGTCGTATGCTTACCATCCTCAGGCTCAGAAGGCCCGTCGTAGGACTTGTCGATGGCGTGCCGGAAGCTCATGTTGCAACCTCGGCCGCGTACCGTATGACCAGCAGGCCGATGGAAGGGAACTTCGCGCTTGCTTGCCTCCTCCATGGCCGTTTGCAGGCTCTCCAGAGAGCTGGACTTTTGCAGCCCCAGTGTTGGACCCAGAGATGACGAGGGTGCTGAGGTGAAGGGAGAAAGATTAAATGAGGGATGGTGGATAGAAAGGTAGGGGATAATGGGGGATTTGTTAGGGAGGATGCAATAGTGCTGGGGATTCTCACTAAAAGGCTGAATAAACAACAACATTTAAGAGTTTTCGACGAAATGGTGCCTAGACATAATGGATTCCAACATATTAAAATATCTACACTTAAGGAGAAGAGACAGAGAGGTAAAGAGAACAAGTAGACTAAGGGCCTGATTCTGTGCGGAAAAAAACAACAACCTTGCGTGTTATGTACAAAACTGGCGTACAAGCCTAAAAGTGTAGGTTAAGCACAAGTACAAGCCAAGATGCAGAGTGCGCTTCACCCCTCCTACGAACGCTTCTGAGGGAGGATCACGCAAAAAGTGTGAGGTTAGTGCGAAAGAAAGGGTGGAGAAATGGGAAATGCGGATGATTACATATTCCGTTCGATGTACTAAGCTCTGGCTAATTAGCATGTAATTTTGTCTGCCTCCCAAAACCAGGTGTAAATTAGCGCCATGCGTGTTGCTCGGAGCAGTACAGCCAGTGTTGCCAAGTGTTTTTATTTTTATTTTTTATTTTCATAGATATTCTTTATTTATGACAAAATGTGACTCATTACGAGACCATTTTAGGACCTTGGTGAAAGAACTATTCAGGGAAACTGAATAGTATTCAAATACTGCTGGTCCATTGGGCTGGTTTTGTCACGCAGACCTGGCAACCCTGGTCATAGCACATACCGTACATCAAAAACACACAGATCAATTTTCCTCACATCCAACAAAGACATTCATCACATTTAAAAGGACTTTTGTGACATTGCCAATTTTCTAAATGTGACAGGAGTCGCAGTCGACCACAAGAAAAATGGAATCCAGTTTAAATATACATTTTATACGACATTAAAGCTTTTCATTAGGGTAAAACCAATTGGGAATTTAACGCCATATCATCTGTATTAATGCCCTCCGCACCATTTATTTGTTCTGACACGAGAGTCTTTATATAATAATAACTTGATTATTTAGCACATTTGTCTCTTCATTACTGATCTTGCATTTCTTCTTTAGTCCCGAGCTTTTTGGCTGCTCCATGGTTGACAATTTAAAGTCCAATTCTTCAAGATGAATTAAAGGTAGATGGGGTCAGTGGTAATAATAAGGGCCAGGTATGGGGAAGAAAGAGCTACAGAGCAAAAAAAAAGTAAAGCGGAGGAAAAAGAATGGAAAAAGAAAAAGGCAGAGGAAGAATTTTTTTTTTTTAAATACTAAGCATAACTGAAATCCATGAAAGTATGAGTATGATAGGAGAAGTAGAACCAATAGGAGGATGAAGTGAATGAGAAACAAAAAGCATAGGATGCCAGATTCTGGAAAAGGAAAGGGAAAAAAAAACAGGCACCTTGTAGATCATATAAGCATGCAGGAAGGAGCGCATTTGCAAAAGAAGTTTCAGTTCAAGAGTTTGAAGCCGATTAAGCCAAGCTTTTGAAGCTGAAAAACAAGTAAAGCAAGGCGTGCACAGAAATGTAAAAGACTTGAATGTTGACTATGAATGCACAAATTTAATTTCTACTTCATCTCTCATGATACACACAAGTGGCTCCATTAAGCACTTCTGTGTATTCGGATGGACCGAATAAGGTTTAAAAACACATGACTCAGCAAAGCTCAGGTAAATAAAAGAGTGACTCAGAGAGACGCGATTTGTGTTACACTAATTACAGTGCTCCAATTGCAGTCTAATACAATTAAGTAGCTTTCAGGCACTAAGTGTGTGTGTGTGTCCCTAAATCTTAACTACTCGTCCACACATGCATTATAGCAGTAGAATCGTGTGCTTTTTGATGATGCTGCATGAAATGTAATGCATTCTGGTAAAAACTAGTGCATTTGCTTTAGTCATACTAAAATCAATTTGGCATTTGTAGGCACATAGGACACCAAATAAAATATAATTATCTGAATGAACTGGATCTCTTTTGCTAGACTTATAGGCCAGCAATGTAAAAACCCCAACGTAAGGACCTTTGATGCTATCCCATTTACTATACATAGCCATGATATTTAATATGATGGCTATCCTAAGCTTCTTGGAAAACATTTGAGTGGACATTTGAAAGAATGAGCGGCATTTTGGCATGAAACCTACAATGGATGCTTTAATATTGGTTAAACACAGCCATAACACGCCGTTTTCAAATGAATTCAAAGCAAAAATCTGGCATGATTATGACTTGCCATATGATGTATACACATATTCTGCTATGAGGTATAAATATGCACATGATTTAGTCAAAACAGTCTGGGCTGAAGGACCAATCACAGTTCGGTTCACTGAAACGTTCAAATTCCCCCTGAAACGAGCTGTACTGTTGCAGAAACAGCAAACAGATGGCCCCCTAAGGCACACATGCATAAACCAATCAGAATCAGCCCAACATGGCGGCTTTTGACTTGAACCAACAACAAACAAGAGAGTGCAGCCAAAGGAGAGAGGGAAAGAGAGAGAGAAAGAGAGAGAGAGAGAGAGAGAGAGAGAGAGACTGGGAAAATATCACTTTGATATGATGTGGACTGTCAAGCTCTCTGGAACCGGCAGTCTCTCTTTAGAAGAAGGATATCTGTATACTGTTATTATCGCAGAAGGGGGAAACCAGACAAAACAAGCTAGTAGATAAATGCACACAAACATAGCTTTAGGGCCGGTCTCTAGGAGGATCGACGCTTGCTGGGCACCAGCCGTACCAGTCATGCACAAAGACGAAAAGGAGGGCTGAAGGGAAAGAGGAAGAGATGAAAAGGGGGTAGAGAGCAGTGAATAAGTGGAGCAGTGGAAAGCCTGGAGAAGACAGACACTGAGTAATCCTTAGACACAGAGAAAGAAAAGATGTATATTGTAGAAAAATGGAAGAGCCAGATGGATTGGGTGAGAGCGAGAGATTTAAAAAAAGAAAAAGAAAAAAAAGAAAGAAAGAAAAACAAAAGGAAAAAACACACAGCATAGACTGAGCATCACACGACACTAAACTGAGCATCACACAGCATAGACTGAGCATCACACGACACTAAACTGAGCCTCACAGCATAGACTGATCATCACATGACACTAGACTGATCATCACACAGTATAGACTGATCACACAACACTAGACTGAATCACACAACACTAGACTGCAATAACACTAGACTGATCAACACAATGCTACCACACAACACTAGACTGATCACCACACAACGCTAGTGTGTGACTGGCCAGATCCTCATCTCCACTCTTGCTGAAATAGGCATTGGGAGCTATACTTTGACCTGGTTTTCATCACATCTACAGGATCGATCCTACCATGTAGCCTGGAGAGGTTCAGTTTCATCACCCTACAGTCTCAATATGGGAATTCCCCAGGGGTCCGTTCTTCGTCCACTCTTGTTCTCTTTGTATACTAAGTCACTGGGTTCGGTGACTAAATGACATTACTTATTTTACCACTGATGATACCTGACTTTACTTCTCTTTACCTCCATCCACTACCCAAGTCTCACTGAAGATATCAGACTGCCTTTGTGACTGCCTCTCTTTCGTGATGGAGACTATCATCTGAAACCTTGACAAAACAGAACTGATCCATCTATCAGTTAAGAACTCCTGGATGCTGGACCTCTTAAACATTATTGATGCCCTGACAGTCCATCTGGCAAACACAGATAAGAATCTTGGTGTGATTCTTCATGAGGAGCTCAAATTTTCTGATCACCTTATATCAACCACCAGATTTTTCCTGACTACAAAAGCCGCTCAGATTCTCATCCAAGCTTTTGTCATCTCCAGACATCACTACTGCAACTCTCTACCTACAAAGCATTCAAAATGATGCTGCTTTCTTGGTTCAATCAAATTTGTCCTCATATTCCAGGCCTCAAAAGGATCTGTACCCTGGTTCAATTTCAGGGCACTTAGCATGTCCTTTTCTAAGATCTAAGCATGATGAGCGTCTTGCTGCTTTAGTGTTCTGGCTTATCAGTGGTGGAAAGAGCTTCCCCGTCCAGTCCAAATGGCCCAGTGTCTCCATTCTTTCTGCAAAAGTCGAATGACCTACTTTTTCAGACAATATTTAGGGTAACATATATTGTCTTCCTTGTCTTCTGTTGTTTTTCTCGGCTTTTACTTTTTGTATTGATTGTCCTTTGTATTGCGTCTTGGTTTTCTGAACTTCTTTCCGTTTATGTACTTGCTTTGGTCCCCATTTAGGTCCCCATTGTTTTGTTACCAACTAGACCACATCAGAACTTGTGTAAACCAGCATTAGTCTCTAGTCTCTCAGGTTATGAATCCTTACAGATTCTCCAGGAACTTTGTATCCTTGTGCCATGAGCCGTTTGCAAGTTTTGTAAGTTGCTCTGGATAAGATTGTCTGCCAAATGACTAAATGTAAGTGATCACAACACTGCCACACAACACCATACTAATCACCACACAAAACCAAAAGAAAAAGGGTTTCTTAGCTGTAACCCCCCTCCCCAATTTCTCCAAGACTTCTGCTCACAGCTGAAGCATGTACTTCAGTGGCAGTTTACTCTGCCAGATGCTAAGCAAGCATTTGACTATATTTCTTGATGGAAATGACATATAACTACTCTTCTTTATATGCTAAAGTTTTGTTCTTTTTTCACTGAATTTCCAGAACTCAACTTGCCCAGTTCTTCAAATTTCTTTGACAGCTTGAACATTACTATTGCCCTTTGATATTATTTTTGATACAAAACTATGACCGTATGTTTTTTAAGCGTGTTTTTAACTTCTGCCAATAGTGCATGGGATTCAGATAATAAATGTTTTTATTAAGTCGAATCAGCTGGGCTGGTGGTGAAATTTAAGAGATACATGGAATGACTGGCAGGGGTTTGGAAACAAAACCTGTGTTCTTGTAGCCATCTCACAAGATGCAAGATATATACTGTATATATAAAAGCATGACTTTTGATGCCCTCTGACATACAAACGCGGTATTCCAGAAGATTAAATGCATATTTTACTACAAGGTCTCACTTATCTTACAATAAAATTTCATTGAAAGCCCAATGTGCCGATTTAACAAGTTGGAGTGTGTGTGTTTGTGTATGTGGCTCTTCGGTCGAGCCCAAGACATTTTCTTGGCCGCTTGCTGCTCTGAATCACCAGCGCTGCCTTTTATGGCCCAAGTACAGTGTGGAGTGTATGCACTAAGTAGCGTCCTTGTGTCTTTGTTAAAGGAAAATGAGTAGATTATGGTATTCGAGGCAAGAGTTTTATAATTAGAAGGTTAAAAGTCAGAGACGACAGGGGTTAGTGTGTGTTACTGGTGAGTGTGTGTATGTTAGTATGGCTTTTAAATCTTAGATTTAGCAGACAAACGTGTCGGTGCCTGTTCGTGTGTTATAAATACTTATTACTCAAGAGTACATTATTAATTGTTTTAGCTGTTTGAGAAATTATTGTATGAAACTGAACACACCCTTTGCTTCATTATTTTCAAATGAATGTGGCGCCATATGTTTCATTCAAATGATAACACATGAGCACTACTAACAAACAGCGGTCATTTTTGTGTCCTAGCGACTAACACCTGATGTAGACTCCATTAGCATGGTCTTTTATGCATTATGAGTAATCGTCCCTGCTGCTTTCTGTCAATAAGGACATACTTTTTTTGAAGAAGAATGATGAAATCTTTCGTTTTTGATAAGTTAGGAGATGAAAGCAGTTCCTAGTCTGGGCCTCAGATTTTTGAACCCTACAATAAAGAAAGCGTTCACTGCAAAGCTAAAGTGACTAAATGAGAAATAAGGAGTTAAGCTCCTACAAGTTCAAAACGAGACGCGTGGATAATGGGATTTTCTCGAAGCTTCGCTGAAATGTTGCGCTTTGGAAGTTGTTGTTTTTTTTAAACCTGAAGAAAAACCTTTGATATATTAATTCATGCAAGAGAGCTTTTATTTCTAAGCCTTGTAGAGATATATAAAGTGGTATCTTCAAGAGTAAACAACATTACTGAAAACAAAGCTTACTAAAAAGTTACGCATACTAAGTTATGCAATGCAGTTTTTTCACATGTTTAAAAAAGTAGTAAACACGTCTAATTTAAAAAAAAAAAATTTAAAACGAGGGCGAGGGAGATGCTGAAGCCGGGAAACAGGGAGAGGAAAGAGACGGAGATGGAGAGAGAGAGAGAGAGCGTGATGGAGTGTTGCTGTAGCAGGATTGGCTGGCGCTCAGAGGTTTTAGCGAGATTAAACTCTGTGCAGCCGTCTCTTAAAGACTGTCCTCGTAATGAAATATGTCCGAGCATATAGAAAAGCTTTTGCCATTAAAAGAAAAAGGGGGGGGGGGGGGGCGAGGGAGGAAAACGGGTGCATCAGCAAAGCAGTCTGCAGGCTGTCGATACTTATCAGCTTTCGCATCTGTAAATCCCCCCACTCTAATAAGGCATAGTGTTCATGCATTAGCCACCGTGCCTGACTTAAAAATAAAAAACCAGAATGTGTGTATTAGTGTTGGTGTGTTCTGGGTTTACATATACAGTATGCTTCAACTTGTGGTCATAAAATGTGTGTGTGTGTGTAGCGTTAGCATGTGCAGGCTTTACACCCCAGTTTTCGATCATGTGCATGTGGTCTTAACTGCTGCATAATATATATGCACTTGTGGCCCACCTCAGTGTGTACATGTGTTTTAACATTTCCATGTGTTTCTATGGGTGTTTATGGATGTGTGCATGCAGCGGGTGTCAGTTTCAGCTGCATGCGTGTGGTTTGAACTGCTGCAGATACGCCGCACATTCAACTGTTTATGCATGTGGTTTTAAGGCATAGGTCGAGGGAAAATCCAATTTACACAATTTTTCACTCTAACTATGTGGCTAAGATAGTTAACAAGTAGGTCTGTCTCACCCAAAATCCTTTTCATAAATATCTGCCTCAAACCGGATTCAGTTCTTCAGTAGCGCCACGTAGACTTGCCGATGTGGTTTAGGCAACAGTACGACTAACTGTAATCTATAAACGAACAAAACATCACCATGTAGCTGAAGGGAAGCTCCCCGCACCTCAATTTAGTATGATTTTGCCTCCCAAAGTCTGAAGGTGGAATTGTAGTGAAAAAGCTAATACCCTAATACCCCACCTAACACTTAACATGGACTTTCCTGGCTCTTTTACAAAAGCCTTTATTTAAAAATGAGATTACGTAGTTTAACAATGTTAATTGAAGTAAGTGTATGAAGGTTTTGGAATGTATTTACGAAAAAGACTTTGGGTGAGATAGACTTCCATTACTTTCAGCAATATCAGCTTTGTAGCTCCAGTGCAAAACTAGAAATGTGGAAATAAAAGTACATTTTGCGTACGTGTAATTTCATTTCTGAACTATCACTTTAAATAGGACGTAGTAAACAAAAATGATTTTGCTTTGCTCGTCCATATATATGTGACTTGTCACTGTATTCTGCAGTGCATTTTCCTTTTCTACTGAACTATTCCCGAGTCTCAATTACATGCATGTGGTCTTCCCTAGTGTATAATGTATATGTGGCCGCTGCCCTCTTGCTATAGCGTCAGCACATGTGTTCCTGTGAGTGTTCACGTGCATGTATGCATGCAGTGTGTGCACGTTTTCGGTCGCATGCGGTCTTACCTGCTGCATAATGTATCAGTGGTTGCTGCCCTCTGATTGTGAGCGCGAGTGTGTGTGTGTGTTCTGGGCTCGGATATATGCTTTAACTGTAACACTTGCGAGAGAGAGAGAGAGAGAGAGAGAGAGAGGGTTTTTGCAGGTGTTTATGGATGTGTGCATGCATGCAGTGTTCACACCCAAGGTTCGATTGCATCCATCTGGTCTTAACTGCTGCATAATATATACGCAATGGCTGCCCTCTGACTTTATATGTGTGTGTGTGTGTGTGTGTGTGTTTTCCCCAGCTCTGTTAATCCAATCTCTCTCTCTCACCTCCAGTGACGGGCTACAAATGGCCATCTTAATGTAATGCGCTTTAATCTCCATCTAACCACCACGAAGGCTCTTTCGACTGATCAGGAGTCAGACGACGGCCAATAAGAGCACTGGGACACACACGATTAGATCTTCTATCTGACTCCAGATCAGCCTTGTGGCAACCGCTTAACAAAATCTTCCGAAGAATAATGGGCTGTTCATCGTCAGTGTGCGATAGAGAAGACCGAACGTGAAAGTAAAACATATGTGGTGTGTGTGGGCATGTTTTTATATCTTGGTGGGGACCAAACGTCCCTACAAGGATAGGAATATCTGACAGGTTTGACCTTGTGGGTTCGGCTGGTCCCCATGACGGAAAACTGCTTTTTATTTTTTAACAAAACAGCAGCTTTTTTTTTTTTTTTTACTTAAAAGAGCCAAAAGATTTGCTTTAAGTTACTGAGGTTAAGGTTCGGGTTAGGTTTAGGTGCTGCAGAGCATTAATTAGTTACAGTAATCAATGGAAGGTCCTCACAAGGATAGTAAAACAAACATGTGCGTGCGTGCATGCTTACCAGGTCTATGTGCTTGCATTGCACCAATGTTACCCTCATTCGCAACTGAAACACACAAAAATAATAGATTTTATACATCACTGTGTGGTCAATTATTGTGCATGTGCAATGCATACTACACATGAAATACACACTTTCTAAACATCCACAACAGGGTGGAACTCTGGGAGATTTCTCATATATTTGAGGGACCAGAAGTAAGTCCACTGTTCATCACCAAGACTATTTTTTTACATCATCAATGATCCAAAACTGACATATAGCATGGCCATTTACCAGTGTTGAAAAAATTGAGGCTTTGTATGCGTTTTGCTGACTCTAGTCCCTACGATTATACGACTGTTGCTATGGTCACTATCATACAGTAGCCTATACACAATTCCTTTTTGTGTAATTAAAATAAATAGTTTAATTTGCAGAAATAACATTTGTCATATAAAGGATGACTACAATAATTATGGGAATCAAATGATAAAATCTGCTGTAGTACAATAGACCCTCTGTTATAAGCTTTGAGCAACATTGAGTTTAGGCATGATATACATATATATAATAATAATTATTATTATTATTGCTTGCGCAAGGAGCTCAGGCTAAGCAGTAGAAAATTTAAATTCAATGTTGTTGAAATTCGTTAGATTTCGTACGAACCCTAACCCTGCGGTTTGTTGCAAATTTGAAAGTGTGATACCATGATTGGACGGCTGAGAAATAACATTGATATTTTCCCCCCAATTAATTAGAATGAGCTAGGCTGAGGTATGGACGGCCGCATGATTCCCACACTCAGCTACAGGCTAGATGTGGTTTTCCAAAAGTCAATCAAACATGACCCACATGTAAACACTTTCTATGGCATGGCACGCCACATGTGGCTCAAGCCCGTGTGTCCTTAACAGGGCCATATTCCGCAATGCCAGTGGTGATCCAAAAGAGAAATTCCTGCCAATTTTGAAGGTATGGCAAAACGTATACGGTCCAGATTTGACCCAAATCCGTTCAGCCATGTACCAGATAAGAGCCACATGTGGCTTAAATGTGCCTTCTATCTGGTTGCTGGCCTCTCAGGATATCCTGACACGAACTCTGCTGCCTCCAATTCCTCGCAGGTTTTGATCGATGTTAAAATCCATGTTATTGTTTTTCTTATAGTCCTTTAGCAGTGCGATAACATAGCGCATAAGCCTGAGCTAAACCGTTATTTATGCTCATTGGCATGGTTTCAGTTCAACATGGTCACATAAAAAAAAGGAGTGCTGATACAGACCTGTGATTAAATGATTGACCCGATTTACAGTCAAGCCGGAAAGTCTGCACACCCCTTTCACCTTCTCCACGTTTCATTACATTACAGACTTATTCTACA
>JAOUQW010051677.1:10000-15476 GCA_028565825.1 Olivaichthys viedmensis | reverse complement strand
TACACAGCCTCTTTTATCAGGTACTCGGGTACTATGACAGTCACACTGATGTGCATAATAAAGTTTTTATTCTTATAACACTTCTGTAATACTGAGAAGACTACTCTTGAATACTTAGGCTGCGTCCCAAACTGTATAGTCCCATACTAAATAGTATGTCAGCACACCATGTATGTCAATACACTACTTCAATGCGTTTTGACTTACCACTTGCGACATCACATTAATTCTTGAGTTGCTTGCAATATTTCTTCATTTTTTTTAACAGAGAGGGGTTCAAATCCCCAATTCAAATTGCTGAATGCAATGCCTGCCAAGGTTCCTTTTCAGTTAAAATGCTGCCCAATGAGACTGGGATCTTTGGAGCATGTCGCTAGTATACTAAGGCTTACTGACCTCCAGAATAGAACACAGCTAAATGACTGATCCTTAAATGATCATTGAAGACATAACATTAGATCAAGGCTTAACAATGCCATGATTAAATATTTTTGTATTCATTCATTCATTCAATCATTTGTATGATTTTTTGTATGATGTTATTACTTAGTACTCACAATCTTTTTCTTGCATGTCAATTTTCATATAATAAAGCCCTAAACAACAAATATATTTCCCAAACGTTCCCTTGGGGATCAGTGAAGTCCATCTATCTATCTATCTATCTATCTATCTATCTATCTATCTATCTTTGGATGCTGACTGTGAAAATGAACGCTCATTTAAAAGTCAGTGACTGAGATGGCACAATTCCTGGAGAGCAATTGAATGCAACATAATTGCTTTTAGCTCAGAATAGTCACCTTATGTGCATGTGAGTTTTTGCAGCACATTCAGCTGCTAAATATGGAAAGAAATGAATGTACTCCCAGTTTCCCAAAGTCTGCTGGGGAACAGTGTGAGTGTGACCTGGATGAAGCAGGTGTGCGTGTGTGTGTGTGTGTAATGGCACTCAGAATAATGAGAGAGGAATGGTAAGGAGATGCTGAAGTGTGTGAAACCTAAGGGATTAAGGGTATGTTGTAACTGTCAAAACATTCAACACACACACTCACACACACACACACACACACACACACACACACACATATATGATTTATCAGCGTTCATTTGAAATCAGTCAGTAGAATGCTAATTCTAGTGCAACATCGCTCCCTAGAGGACACTTAATGCCAGTACAGGGCTTTTCACAGTATCTCAAAAAAAATACCACAAACTTTCAGAACAGGAAGAGAATGATCCTGCTGTTCCTGGACTATGAAAGCTTATCAAAGGAGCGGTGCATTGTCCTTAAAATATCATATTCTTCAAAACAAGACATCCTATTCCCCATATGCCAAACATAGAATGTGTCCAGTTAGTGTTATATTAAGAACATCAGCCATTTTAACAAACGTCAGAACATAGAGACTTATTTTTAGACTGATTTTTAGACCGAGTGTCCGTATTGCAAATGACAAATTTCAAATCCGATTTGTTTGTTTGGACTGTAGTCGCATTTGCTTGCATATCCACTATGTTTGTTCAGTAACGACGCAGGCATGTGTACACTGAGTAGTGTAAGGCAGGCAAAAGTTATCAAGATAGTTAGCTACCAACATGGAGATGTCACTGTGGATTATGTTTTAAATAAGGGCAACGTCCAGACATGCTTCTGAACGTATTCAGTGCAGACAGCAGTTACAAAAGATAAAAGAAATCCGAGTTGAGTGGTAAAACGGAGTCACATGTCCAGGAATGCAATTTTTGGGGATTTGAAACCACTTACAGTACATGTGGGTTGAATCCGGCTGAAGAAAAAAAAAGCTAATTTCATGTCTTTTTGTCTTCCATATTGCAAAAATCCAATATACCAAATAATGAAATATGAGCTGAATTTCATAGAATCCGTTTGAACGATACTTATTAATATGGTGTAGCATAGCTACACTAGTTTTAATACTGAGAAATAGCTGCAAGTTGTAACATTTAAATGACTGAGTAATAAAACAAAATGTAAATGAGATAAATGATCTGCAACATACAGTGCAACTCGTATATGTTCAGGCCAGGGTAGCTCAGTGTATAATTACAGTGTATAAGTGCTCATTACCCAATTAGCAATCTGGTTATAAGCTAGCTACAGAATGAAGTACAATAGCACAAAATTAAGATCTTCTCTTTTCTCGTGACAATGTTCTGACATAATATATACAGTATGTACAAGTTTTATTGATGGCCATTACTAGAATTGATTCAATTTTAGAATTGATTCTTATCATCTAACACTAATACACATAAAGTGGCATACTGGCCAAGCCATGGACCACCATATTAAAATCCCTGTTGTGAAACTATGCTTGTCAAAATATTAATCCCCTCTACAGAAACAACTCTGGTTTTACAAAAGGTGTGTTATTAAATTATTAAAACACAGGGATTGGACAGCTGGTTTTGAAATTATGAAATATAAAACCTGCCGTCTGATCAGCAAGTAGATGGGGACACACACACACACACACTTTGCCTTTAGGCTCTTTTTAATGAGAGCAATCATTCCTGCTTTTTCCCTTCGGAAGGCTATACAGAAGTATGGAAGGCTCAGTGATTTATAGGCTCGTAAAAATAAGAGAATGGGAGTTTCTTTAAACATGATAATTCAAAGCAGCGACGTAGATGGCGACTACATTATAATAATAATTTAGCCTCAGCTGACTTGCATGTCGTGCTCAGTCTTATTCTGCTGTAAAACACTTCAAAAGCATATTCTGCACACTGTCTGGCCTAGACTTAAATATGACAGCAATGATTTGGGGAAAGTATAGATGTTAATTTAGCACAGGGATATGAAGTGAGGTTAAGTCCTTATTTCAGCAGCATCCTAACTTTATTCCGTCTTGCCAAAAGACACACACACACACACACACACGCACACACGCACCCGCGCGCATGCACACACCCGGAGGGGAGACAGACAAGATTTTGACATGAAGGTTATAAATTCAATCAGCTGGAAAATACGACTGGGTTTCGCTCAGAGACGGCATGTACTGCTGGGACAAGAGAGCTTTGGAAATCCAAGCATGGCCTTAGTGGTCTTAGTGGTTAATCTCCCCCTAAATAGAAAACAATTGCGTGCATTGCCAAGAAAACTAGCCTTTTAAAATGGAAAACACACAACAAAATAAGTGCTGCATTATCCATAAAACGTTACATTGAACACTTGTTGCTTGTGCTTATTGCTGCTTTTTTTAATGGGGTGGTATAATATTAATATATCAGATTATAATTGCACTAACAGGCATGAAATGCAAAGAGAAGTTGGAAGGAAAGGGATATATATAATGTATATTTTTGGTATGTTCAAATGGGGTCATGTGTTCACCATGTTGACTGGCCCACTCGCAATGTTGACATTTATCAATACGGCAAAACTCATGGAAGTTCGGTTTGTGGTCGATTCTAAGTGTTATTACAGTGTAATTTAAGTAGTGCGGAGTCTTTTCTAAGTAATTTACCAACACATTTGAGAAAAATTTTGTTCTGTCAGCTTTGTTTTGTTTCCACTTTTACTGTGCTGTTACATTGTCCATATAAAAGACTGAATGTGCTGGCTTGCTAATTCGTTTGCCTCAGTTATTAGCTAGCTTATGCAAAGCGTCTATATTTTCCAGTTACCTAGTAACAGTGTTCTCATGACTTTAACCACTTGAACATTGAACGTTTCGTGTGTTTGTCTTCCCGTGTCGAAAGCACAAATTCTCAAATTCCATGTGAACGCACCATCTCATACAATGCATTCTTGGAGTAATAGGTGAATTCTGTTGGTTCGAAGGGTTTACTCTGTCTCTTTTTTCCATCTCTTTGTCTTTCTTACCCTGACAGTCATGGGCCATTGGTCACCAAGCTCAGCAGTATTGAGATACTTCAGAGGACATCTTTGTCTATGTGTGTGTGTGTGTGTGTGTGTTTTCGTATGATCAATCTCATTTCTCACTATAATCAAGCTGCTCTTCCTTACACACCAATGTCACTGTGATTACAAACACTATTACACGGATATACTGCTCCAAGCTTCAGGTCACACACGCGCGCACACACACACACACACACACACACATACACACACAGTGAAGAAGCCACTTTTTTACACTGATAAGCATAGCCAACAAATAACACTGAACACACAGCAGATTCAGTTTCATAAGATATAATACAGAGCAGGGCATTTTGAATCTGTATCAGTATGTGAATCAGCCTCTACTGAAGTTAACATGAACACCTCAAATTCTGTGCTCCTAACTGACACCAGACATAAAACACAGGTACTTCAGTAGTGTGACATGTTCAGACATTAATTTAAAAAAAAAAAGCTTAGGAAGAAACTGCATTCATACAGTATATAGACATCATTTTCTGTGATTTTGCATAACTGATGTATGAACAGCCCACCTCAGCCAATGCACTTCATGTCATACAAAAGCCAGAAAAGACTAAGATAAGGAAAAGTGGGCAGACTTACAGGGGTGCTGCCATCTGATAGGGTGGTCATGCTGATTGAAGTGCTCATCTTGTCTGAGGAGGAGAGTGAGGGAGGAGAGGGGCTTCGCTTCTCCAGGATATCCTGTCTCTGCAGAAAGTCCCGCCAGGCGCGCTGGATACTGTCAATAAAATCAATTTGTAATCAATGATATAATAATAATTTCATGAGAAATCTGAAATAGCCTACTGAAATAGTCTTTCCTCAAATATACTGCTTAAACATTGGTGATCATAACTTATATACCGAAACATTATTCCTTTCTATCATGCACTCTCATTTCCTTTCTGCTTCCACATCTTATGTCATTTATATATATATACTGTACTCTGGATTAACTAATGACAAAAGCGCCCCCCATCCTTTGCCATTCGATTTGTGCTTCGGTTAAGGCTACTGATCGGAAGGTTGTGAATTCAAATCACGGCACCGGCAAGCTGCCACTGTTGAGCTCTTGAGCAAGGCCCTTAACCTTCATCTGCTCAGCTCGATTGTAAGTCGCTTTGGATAAAAGCGTCTGCCAAATGGTTAAATGTAAATGTATAATTAATGTTCCAATCGAATAACTGCCAAAGAGAAATTATATTGCTCTCCAATGAACCATATATCCAGTACAACACACACATCACTACACAGCTCTGGACACACAAACAATTGTAAAAGAATATCCGCACATAAACACACAGAAATTCTACATACTACTACTACTACTACTACTACTAATAATAATAATAATAATAATGCATAAGCAGTATGCTGTGCACTACTCACATCAACACCTTGGTCTCAAGCTGTTGTTTGTTGTCAACAAAGTTCTCCAGATCTGTGCTCAGCTGACAACTGAAAGAAGGCAAAGCTCCTCATTACAATCTGCACTTAACAACTGGTTCTGGATCACACAACAGCAGAATTTTAATCTCCTTTAAGATAATGCGTTTGAAGGCACAGCTGTGAATT
>JAOUQW010051677.1:0-7500 GCA_028565825.1 Olivaichthys viedmensis | reverse complement strand
ACCATATTTCCAACCCCCTTTTGTTCAGTGGTAATCAAGTGTCTGAGTGTTCATATTATATTTTTTTGTAATCATGTTGTGCATCTTTAGGCTTCTCTTTGTAAGTGTCTCATGTGATTACTGTAGCAGCATGTAACATTAGCACTCAGAGTTTTAGCCTGTGGACATCATTTACACTGCAGGAACAGTAAGTGTGTTACCATTACTGTAACACACCCCAATCACAGGGTACAACAGTGTGTGTGTGTATGTGTGTGTGTGTTAGTTATGGATCAGTAGAGATGACTCCACTCTGCCTGTGCTCCAAGAGCCAATGTCACCTTCACCTTGCCAAAAAACCCTGACACAGATGCTTTATTACACACACACACACACACACACACACACACACACGCCCACTATTTTACCTGAGTTTTCAGTGTGAGGAGCAGATGGAAGAGAGAGAGAGAGAGAGAGGGTGGGGGAGAGAGAGAGGGGGAGACAGGGGCTGTCTGATAGGCTGAAAGAGCTGAGTAAGAGAGGATAAAATTAAAGAATGAAAATTAGCTTATGAGCTGAAGAGAACAGGGATGAGAGAGGAGGAATAACATGAGAGATGTTAAAAGAGACATATGAAGATATGAAGTCCCCTTAAATATTGCAAAAAAGTTTAACAATAACCTGACATTTAAATGCTATTTTTTCAATGGCAGTTGTTGAAAGGTTGGTGTTTTATAATTTTTTTAAGTGTATTACTCTTGCCACATGATAGTTCAAAAATGAAGACTTTCTTTTGACTCAAATAGAAACAATATCTGATGTATCTGCAATTATTGTAAAAGGCTCCAGCTCTGATGTTAAACCACTCAGGCCCGACTACAGAGTGCCTGCAGATTTTCTCATCCAGCATGTAAGGGATCTGTGCAGCTATGAAGTCCACAAGTTGGTTATGTGTGCCAGTGTACATAAATCTGTCACTGCTACTTTCACTCAATGTGTTCCCCAGGGATCAGTCACTGGCCATCTCCTTTTTATTATTCACAACCCAGCCTTGGGTCATATTATATACATTGTCACAATCTAATTATTTCTACCCCATCCTTACAACCACCTGCCCTAAAACCATGTAATTGTGACATAAAACTTTGGATCAACCTGATAATACTGAGGTTTTACTTCTTGGCCCCAAGTCTTGCTAGATGTCCAGACCTTGGTATTAACATTGATGGGGAGATTGTCAGACCCTCCCCTGTACTACGGAACCTTGGTATAACCTTAAATCCTTCTCTTTCTTTAGAGCCTCACTAGGGAATTTGCCAAAAAATGGTTTCTTCTATATTTGTAATATTGTTAATTTTTTCTATTTGCTGAAGACCAAATATGCTAAAACATTGGTCTTTAGTTCTTACTTTAATTCCCTTTTCATTAGCATTCATTGTAAAAAAAAAAAAAATCTTACAGCAGCTTCAATATATACAAAACTTATTCAGCAGAGTTGTCACCCTGAATGACAGCTCACATCACTCCGATGCCCCACCAGCTTCACTGGATACCGGTATTAGCCTGTACGCAATACGCACTCCTGACTGTTAAAGCCTTATGCCTGGTATACATAGTACATTTTGAGCCCGTTTTTTAACCCGATTTGGATGTTACCATTGAATTAGAAGAATAGAGCTGAATCTCAGCCACATCAGCCATCCTTAGACGTGCAGTGTGAGGGGGGGATAGCAATGCCAAACTAACTGCCCAAACTATTTTCCATTGAGCTGTAGGACAATTAGATGGATTTCTGACATGTCAGAATTTTTTTCCAGATGTCTTGCAGTGGGAGTAGTCTTTCAACAACTGATTTCTCAAAGTCATGAACTTATTTTCTAAAATGTGTATGTCTGCACATGGAAATGATAACAACAACTTAAATAGAATAGTGCAAAGAGAGTGTGTTACATGGCCAGGTTGGCCGACTTGTGGCAACAACATACGTGCCTGTTTTACTGATCCTCCTTATCAGACCATGACTCGCAGAAGGGGAAAAAGTTGGCAGCAAAATGACCAAAGATATGGCCACTGCCCTTATAATCCAAGCTGAGTATGAGTAACCTATCTCACAGCTGAGCAGTGTGCAATGCGCTCGGATCCACAAAGCATTTCCGAACTTCACACTATCCATTTCAGAGCCCCATCTCTACACCCCAGTATGTACACTTTGGTCCTCCTAGCCGCCCCCCAGTTCAGATTATCCACTATGGGTGGCCAACTCTTTCCTAAGACTCTTTTTTCTATCCGTATGTTTGTGGTGCACTTGTTTATGTTGACATCTGGTGGTCTGTACCCTCTGTAAAGCCTTCTTGGGTTTAAGAAAAGTTCTATATAAAAAAGTAAACTTTAAGAAATATAATATTATTATGTAGCACTGTACTAGAGTCAGCCAGTGGGGGGAGCAGGTTAGGATCGGCGCCCGTCTGCGGCTTTGCAGTAACAGGCTTCCTGTGCCAACCTGCCCTGCTGGAGAGAGAAACAGCTCTCGCCTGGTCTCACCAAGTGCGCGCGCGCACACACACACACACACACACACACACACACACGGTACTGCCTGAAAACTGTGTTCTCCATCACTCACAAAGCCAAAAAAGCGACAGGCCCTCACCTCACTGTGCTAATGGACAGTATAGGTGTGTGTGTGTTTAAAAGTGCTGATTTCAGCAGGTGTTTTTCTTTTTTTTTCACAGAAGTGAGAAGCAGCACAATCTTATCTCCGTCTCCTGATCTTTAAGAGCCTCATAATGACCCTGTTCCTCTACATAAACACAGTCAACTAACGAGCCCTCGACCACGTTAACCCTCAGATAGAGTGTATTTACACACTGGCACCGGGCCAAAACAACCCCAGGGAATAAAAAAAGGCGGTTTTGCATAACTGAACAGTGGAGAAGACATGAAATCGATAGTCATTTTTGGGTTTTGCAGCGGCAAGCAGACGCTACAATTCAACTGGTGCTGAATTTATGTATCGAGGGATGGAGGGGGAGTGAAGGGTGTAGGGTGGAAGGGACCTTGAACCCAAAGAGCTACATAAACCATCAGAGGAAATCAAGTCACTGACAGCTGGATACAGGACCTGCACCTTATTAGTCTTTCCTATTAGAGCTGTGACACACCAAGTCAACATAAAAAAAAACAGCACTAACCAAGACCAACTGATGATTGCCTACCATCGCCTCACGTCTTCTGTGAAAAGTTGTTCTCAAACACACTGCAAAGATGACAGCTGACGGCCAACGTACATTCTGTGCCTGAATGAAAAGAAATAACTTTCCATACTAGGAGGTGGTAATAGTTTATATTCATAATCAGAGAAGGAAAACCATAAGACCTGAGTGTCCTATTTTGTACAAAGTGTCATAGGACTGTTCTAAATAGCATGTCAAAACGGTATGCCATCTACCTATATCCGTACTTATAGTGGTGTACATACTTTTGACATACTTATATGCAGTTTGAGACATTGTGAATGTGTTTAAAGGCTCTGGTTAGCCATTTTGTTGCAAAAATATAGCTAGCTACAGCAGATGAGCAGAGGTTAAAAATTGTATACTGTCTATGTGTTTGTGTGTGTTTCGGGGGATCAAAAGCTTCAGTTTCTGATCTCTTGCAATAAGTCACTTGGCTGAGAAACCAATCAGACAACTCTCTCACCAGCGACTTCCGTCAATGATTCAACATGCTCAGTCGGCGCTGACAGACACTGACAAGAGTCAACTAGTGTCAATGGTGCAACACACTGCAAAACTACCGCAAAACTACAGGCATGTAATGGCCGACAGCCAGCTTGGTGAGCCAGGGCCCTTAGAGAGAGAGAGACAAAGAGAGATCCAGAACAGGTGAGGTGAAACGAGAAGAACGAGGATCTGATCAGGACACATGCAAAATAGTAAAGGACAACGGAGGGGTTAGCTGACAATGATGGTCAAATGTACCATGAGAGGTGAAACAAACAAACAAATTAAAAAAAAATTAAAACTGAAAGATGGAAGGAGGGAGAGAGAAAAGGAGGGAGGGATAGAAAGAAAGAAAAAATATTGTCTGAGACAAGGTTTTCATCATGCCTGTGTTTAAATCTCTTATGCCCCTTTTAAATTACCCTAAGAATGAAGGCGGAGTGTGTATGTGTGTGTGTGTGTGTGTGTGTGTGTGTGTGTGTGTATGTGTGCGTGTCTGCATGCCAAAGGCTCTTTTATCTCCAGCCAGTCCCTCACAAAAGGTGGCTCTGCTCTGGGCCTAGTGTGACAGTAGTTATCTGCTCCCAGGTGCTTCTGGAAATTGCAGTCCAGACAGTGTCTGGCATGTCCTTAAATGACCCTGTTATCATACCAAACACACACGTCCACGAGAGAGAGAGAGAGAGAGAGAAAGTTAAACCACATCAATGCAAAATCAGCACTGGCCAACTCATGTGCAGCAGGAGAGTGTGACCTGCGTTCAGACACTAAGGCGACGTTTCTAACACTAACAGCAGGAGTCAGTGCACGGCTCAAGCATTCAATGTTGCCAGTGTTACCAATACTAATATTAAAGGCACATTCACACAAGATCCAGAAATTAGAGCAACATGTGATATGGAAGGTTTTGTCGATGTTAAGAAAAATCTGATGTTTCCTGCAGAAAAAAAAACAAAAAACGTTTTGTCAGGTATCTTAAAAAGAGCTTAAAAAAAATCAGTCAAACTCAACTGCAAGTTTATGGGGCACACTTGCTTCCTGCTGGAGTGGTGGCACTTTTTTGGGTGTTTTATTGGTAATATTTTGTAAATGTTTTGTAGATGCTTCGCCAATGCTCAACTTATAATTCCCTCCATCATAGAAACTGCTAAACTGCAAGCGTCATGTTGTGATGCTTTCTGGTGCTTTCACCATGTTAGCGAGAGAGAGGGAGTGCGTGTTCCACTCAGGTGTTCTGTTTTAAAGAGATGAGAGCACTTGGACCCAGTGGGACTGGACTAAAGTACGGATGGGCACCAAAATCCCGGCAACATGCCATCTCGCCCGCTTCACCCCACAACTTTTGCTCCCAGTTTGGCGTGTGCGTGTGCATTATGTACCAGACATTTGGCAGAGACGAGTTGCTCTGTAGCTGTTTCCCAGGCGACAGTGGCAGCAGCTGTGTGGTGTCGCACTCAGAAAGTCGCAACGCTGTTGTTAAGCAGTGTGACTCAGGGGTTTTTTTTGTGTGTGTGTGTGTGTATTTATGTAAATAGCTCACACAACCACACAGGACTCTAAGACCCCAAAGAAAGCCAATATATGTTGTACCAGAGATACTTAATACTCAAGCAGCAGCCATACTGTAACGACTGTCATCTGATCTTCCTAGTACAGAAAGCACGAAATCCAACACTAATACAATTCTCCGACTTTCAGCCAGAAGCTGTAGTGCCAATTCCAGCCCTCTTGAGTTTCACAAAGAAATCTGGATCTGCTAAATTTCACAGTGGATTAGAACAAAGTGTAATCTGATGTGATCTAATCAGCAGGTTTTGCAATTGTATCCAAAAAGTGCTAAAATCTCAGCCTCTGTCTAGCACTGAAGCTTACTCATACATTTATTCATTTGAGAGATAATTTTACCCAAAGTGTAGACAAGTGAGACAGAAACCAATTCAAACATAGAGCTATATATATATATATATATATATACTGTATATATATATATATATTTTTTAATTCTTTTTTTAATTTTTTTTATGTGACTGGAAACCTCATTCTAGATGTTCTACGCCAGACCATCTCTAATTGGCTGATGCATGGTTACATGAGAGTAGGTTGAAGCATCGAAGATCGACTCTTGTGAACATTTTAAACAGACAACCGCTAACGTTCATGCATTGCCACACTTGAGTGCCTGTTGTCCACCAATGCATTGTTCTAATTAAAAATCAATGGCAAGAGGTCCTTGAACGTAGACTCAGGCCTGGGATTTTTGGATCACTAGCACAAAACCTCATCCTGCAGATCGTCTTCTCCAACCACCACAGCTTTTGGGGAAAAAAAAGATTTGACTCAGTGAAGCAAAAGGTTGTATCCTGATTTTAGGAATATTCTTTTTTGTTTTATTTGTTGTTTGTATTTAATCCTCTCACCTCAAAAGCACTGAGCTACTGCCAAATTGGTTTTTACAACAGATCCAGATTTAACTACTGCTTGGATAACAAGCCTGTGCAACTACTATTGGAACCTCTGTTAAAATAAATACACTAAGAGCTTGTGCCAGAAATGCGCTGAGCAAATATCTCTCTTAAAAAAAAAAGAAAGAAGAAGATTCGGCTACCTTGAGTGAACAAATACGTCATTGTGAAACTCATTTATTCATCTTCAGTAACTGCTTTATCCTGGTCAGGGTTGGGGTGGATACAAAGCCTATTCCAGAAACACTGGGTGCAAGGCAAGAATACACCCAGGATGGGACGCCAGTCCATTGCAGGGCGTCACACACACAAACCCACACACACAAACACACACACACAAACACACACACACACAAACCACACACACAAACCACACACACACACACACAAACACACACACACACAAACACACACACAAACACACACACAAACACACACACACACACACACAAACCACACACACACACAAACCACACAAACACACACAAACACACAAACCACACAAACACACACACACAAACCACACACACACAAACCACACACACACAAACCACACAAACACACACACAAACACACACACAAACACACACACACACACAAACCACACAAATAAAGATGCATGTACACAGAAAACACGCTTCAAGTCAACGGCCTGCAATTCTGCCCACTGTTCCACATGTGCATTGTGTGTTCTCAGTACAGTGGACGGTCTGGCTCTGGCTCTGGTTCTGGTTCAATGTTACATTTGTATTGCCAAAGCTTGGCATTGAGTGTGTGAATAACTGTAACTCAAGATTAAAATGAAGCGGTACTAGTACTTCTAATGAAATAAGATGGGGAAAGACAGGAAGAGCAAAGGAGTGCGAATTAAGACACTTTGTATCAACTACAGCAGTAATAATAATAAATATATAGGTAGATCAAATAAGTTTGTGAATGTTGTGTGTGTGTGTGTGTGTGTGTGTCTCTGACGGTGGCAGGCGAGAACGTACTGTGCTGCCAGTATACAGGACTTTGTGTTCCCCTAACAGATACTGTAGTGTTCCTAGATTTGTGACGTTGTTGAATTCGGGATGTTGGGTGCTAATTTTTGGAAAGAATCTTTCTTTTAGAGTTTTGGACATTCTGTAAGGAAGTGCAGCTCTGTTTCTGGTGTGTGTTGCTCGCATTGTTCGCATTGTTTCGGGCCTCTATAGCCAGACGGTGCCGACTGAGTCTGTACTTCGTCAGTGTGGTTCTCCGTGTTCTATCAGTCACCGTGCATTGTTTCGGGCCTCTATAGCCAGACGGTGCCGACTGAGTCTGTACTTCGTCAGTGTGGTTCTCCGTGTTCTATC
>JAOUQW010051532.1:0-15492 GCA_028565825.1 Olivaichthys viedmensis | reverse complement strand
ATATGCTATGGCCTTCGCAGTCACCAGATCTCAACCCAATTGAACACCTATGGGAGATTTTGGAGCGACGTGTTAGATAACGCTTTCCACCACCATCTCCATCAGCACACCTGTGTATAACAAGAATACATTTGAACAGAATTGAATTAAATAAAACAAACTAACCTGTGTTAAGCAGAAGACCCCATTGCCTCTGCAGTCTCTGTCTCTGTGTCTCTATAGCCTCCACATCCTCAGCCAGAGGAGCATCCAGAGGTCCGAGCAAAGGAGCAGGAGCCCCAGAAAGAGAGGCTCCTGTAGCTCTCACCATGTCTCCATCACAGCCCTGCTTTAAAAGAAGAAGAAGAAAAGTAAAAATTACAAATACTACACTAGAAACTTATCAAACAATTTATCCATACTATCCAAAATGTTCTATACAGTTCATTACAAATATGAATGAATGATAAACATTCACTGATCAACAATGTACATAAACTTCAGTAACGTAGTCCTGCTATAAGTGCATTTATTTTCTTTATCATTTGTTGTAACCTACAAATTTGCTTTATAATAAAGTCAACTTAATCACATATCCAGCTCAAATAAAATGCACAATTATTTACTTACCTGGCAATATGTGAAAGCAGCTAACCGATCAATGTTAATGCAGCATGTATGTGCCACTTTATTTATTTAAATAAATAAAAAGTGTATGACATGCCTTCCTGCCACATACCTTGAGCAGTGCTATAGTTGTGCCCTGTGCCACCCCCTGCAGCAGGCTGGTGAGTTGTGCCCAGACCTTCACCTCTAACCCACCACCGCCTTCTGCCAGGACCTGCAGCACCAGGCCTGGGTTAAACTCATACGCCAGGGGCAGGAACAGACCCAGCACTGCCGCCATGACACTCGCCCTGGAGAACACTCCCTAGGGGGAAGCAAAAGGGAGAGATTTCACCATGCTAATGTGTGCTATATGGTCTTCATTATGTGATGACTGGCCTGGAGCAAATTTAGTTAAAGGAAGACACCAAGTAGAGTGAGGGCATTAGAGGCAAAGTGTGTAAAAGACACATTTTATTCAGACGCCCTGCTGAGACCAAATCCTCTTTAATTAGGGCCCAAAGTAAAATATATCTAGCAATTAAAAAAGAAGTAGGACAAGCAACACTAAGCAGACGTCGTGATGGTTGTGTATTGTTCTCAGATTTTCAGCATCTGGCATCCAAAACGGATCTGAACTTGCCTAGTGTAATTTGGTAGATTAAAAAAAAAAAAAACCCACTCAAAATAAATGGCCCAATGAAACAAAATTTATTTCCTTGTTAATTCTAAAGCAATCAGAATATTAAGAACAAACAGAGTAATGGAATAATTGAATAACTGAAAAATTTGTGTTCAGCCATAGAGATGAAACATAATGGGTACATTTTGCAGACCCTTAAAAATGACTATTAAACTACTTCTAACATCACATTTTCAATTTTGTAACATTATGATTATGTTCTATATCATCCAGTACAATATTTTGAGAAGCAAAAATATTTGTTGGCTACAGTTGGTGAAATCCTGCCTTGCTATATTATCTCTTGATATACAACCTCAATGATATAATCACTAACGGCTCATAGTGACAACACACACACCTTGCTCAGACACACAGGTACGTGGTAGCGAGACTTTACTCCTTCAGGCTCTTTTCTGCAGATCTGCACTAAAAGCACTCTCCTGTAGAAACATGTGAAAAGTCAATGACATTTCTTTTTTTTAGTTTTAATGTTGAACATCTTCCGAAGAAGGAAACACACACCCATCTTTAGTGTCCACTGGAACATCGCCGTCCCCAACAAACAGCACCATAATCCTGAAATAAAGCATATACACAATAGTGTACAGAACCATAAAGTATGTAATGTTAGTTTCAGTTTCTCTTAAAACAATATGCTACAGGATATCTAGAAAGGCTTCCAGTCTTCCAGATTGATTTAAAATGTCGACTGAACTTGAACACATTTCACTACTCATCCAAAAGGCGTCATCAGTGGTGAAGCATCTTCAAAATATCACAATACCAGTCACGTTGACTTACAATTAGCAGACATAGCAACACACAGCATTCTGAACAAAGTAAAATAAAGTTCATACCGTTCAGACAGTGAGTTCAAGGCATGCTCCACAGCACAGTTCAGAGATACAAACACATCAGGCACCACAAGCAAGCCATTCCGCACCTGTCGATGGCTACCAGTTAGAAGTGTCCATCACACAAATATTTACATACACTATTTTATTTTACAGTTATGTAACATCTCATATTTCTGCCTCGGCAAGGCCTGGTATGCCCATGTTCTTTTCAGGAGAGGAGAAAAACTCGAAGGCTATGTTCAGACAGCAGGTCAAATCTGATTTATTTTTTCAAATCCGATTTTTAGGCCGAGTGTTCACACTGCAAATTACAAGTGACCAAATCCAATTTTGTCTGTTCGGACTGCTATAGTTATGATGTAGACGTGTGCGTACGCTAAGCAGCGCGGGGCAAGCGAAAGTTAGCTAGTGAGGTAGCTACAGACATGGAGATTTCACAAAAAAAGAAGACGGGCCACTTCCTCTTTGCTCCAGGACCAGGTTACTCTCCTCTCCTGATTTGTCATGCTGGTTTTCTGTCATGCTGAAAATGTATGATGTCGAGACTGCGCTGCGCCACGCACCGAATGACGTAAAAACCACATGAAATCCAATTTGACTTGTCAGAGTCGCATGTCAAGAAAACCAAATACAAATGTGACTTGAGCCCAATTGGAAAAAGTCAGATTTCATGTGTTTTTTTGCTGTTCAGACAAATCGGACATGCTACATAATCGGATTTGAGCTGCCTATCTGAACATAGACTTTGTTGTGCCAAGCAAAAAGCAATGTAAAAATGGAGTATAAAAACAAAATGGAAAGTAACCTTTGTTTAAATGGTTAAAGCTTTTATCAAGTTACTCTTTAGTTTGCACATTAGAACACCATACCTCTTTGTTCTTGATTTTCCCCAAAACTGAAACAACATTCTGGATGCACTGTAATGACTTCTCATCAGTTATGTCTTGAAAATGTTCACTCCTGGTGGCAGAAAAACATAGTTATGAAAGTTTTATTTTCTTATTTAATGTCTGGTAAAAAGCCATTTCTTAACTAAACCACAAGAAAATCCACTACTGGACAGAAATTCCAGTAAAAATGTTCGTCCAAGAAAAGTCATGTCAGCTTCTCTTAGCATGTTGTAGCATTACGCAAGGTAGAGCTCATACAGAGTTCCTGAAATGAAACAAGCCGTAGCGACACAGATGAGCAATCTCAAGGTCAAATCAGGGTCAAAAATAACACCCATGTTCATCTCTTGTGTTTTAATTTCTGAAGCAATTTATTCCTTTTTTATTTTGCATCTGTTCTAAGAGTCATAACAATGAACAACGGGCGTGGCTCAATAAGTTACTTCCTGATTTTAAAAGGAAGAAACATCGTTTGTTTACATTGACTTGACCTAGTGGGCTTGCTTTATAACTTTGTTAAAAAATAAAAATAAATTCATGACAACTTTATTTCTTTATAAGGTATAATGTACAGCAATGTGTTTATTAACATGGGTTCGACTAAAGTCTGCAGCAACAGCTTGTACTTCAATTCTACATTCAAAATCTCCTTCATCTTTAATGACTGCTCGCTCCTGAAGGTGTTAAATTAGGAGTTTGTAAATAGGAAAAAAACTGGTCAATATAAGGGACTGTCAAAGACCTTGAAGACTTTTCCCATATAATACATTAGAGCAGATTACTGCAGATAATCAAACTTTCCTTTTCACTTTAAACTTAAAAAAAAATCATTGTTTGCTTTTATACTTTTATCCTGTATTGTAGTTAAATGTTGTATTGTGAACTAGTCCATCATCAGACAAATTATTCATTAGTATTTATTACAAAATTATTAAAAACATTGATTTATTGTTTAATAAATTTACAAAACATTCCAAAAACCTGTTTTTGCTTTGTCATTGTGGAGTACTGTGTGTAGATTGATGAGAAAAAAAATTAGTTGAATCCATTTTAAGATGAGAAAAAAAAGGAGTGAGCCAGGATTGAGCTGTTCCCTTAACCTAAAAGCTACCTTTTTATTTTTAAACGGAAATGAATAATTAAGGAAGAACTAACAAATTTTCAAAACCCACACTACAAGTTCAAGTTACACTACCACAAGCTACTGAAAATATAGCTAACGTAGTAACTTTTTGTTACTCAGCTACTCCTCAACACACATACATGCAAATACACAGACCTGTACATGTCTGTGTCATACATGCGACAGGCCCCTTGGCCTCCGCACTTCCTCATGCCCCATTTCAAACAGGTGGAGTCAATCAAAGCCCCAAAATACACTGGAGCTGGAATACCGGCTGCAGAGTAGAAAGGTACAGAGGGTATGAAATATTATCCAAAGGAATATTTTAATCAAAAATCTAACATGGATGAAAAGATGTAAAGGCTAGTAACAAATTATATATACATTTTTACGAATTTATACAGATAATCTATCTTATTAAAGTGTTTGGCTGACACTCTTTTAATTACATTATCATGTTGTGTCTCACCAGAATGTTTTATTTTGGTTAATGGAAAAAGCAAATGATTTGCATATTCATTTTTTTTTTTTTTTCATAAAACTTGTGAAACATTTGAATGGAAACCTACTTAAATATTAAATATTCCTTTTGAATCGTCTCTTACCTAGAGTTCTTATTGCTATAGTATGAATGCCCACGGCCAGTGACTTCAGCTCAGGATTGATGCACCTACAATAAATCCATTTATTTCACATTGCATTTTTGTCCAGCAGGATATTGTACTTTTATGTTAAGGTGAAAACTAACATGCCACCTTATAACAAAAAATAGTTTTTCTGCTGACAGAGGTAAGTGAAGGTTCACTAACCGTATCATGACCATGTACGCAGGTGTGGTTCCCAGAGATTGAATGAAGGCACTGACAACAGATATGGCCATGTATGAGGTGAAACTGCGACTGCACTGCACATGTCTGTGAGGACACTGGCCAGGAGTCATGGAGATACTGCCCTCTTCTGGTGAAGGGGTCAACACACAACTGCAGTTGTAGAAGACCTGTAGAAAGAGAGGAACTGTGTTTTGTGTGGGGTTTTTTCCCCACACATCTAGGAATAAGGACAAACATACATGCACCCATTTTCGGCCACCTAAATACACATTTTTCATCTTCTCAATTTGTACATGAAAACAACTCAGAACATTTCCTTCCACAGTTTGATCACACCTACTAAACCTGGTCTTTAACTAACTATGACCAAACTGTGCTGGACCCTAATATGTACAGGGCCGGGGATAAACAGGATAAACAGAATGCTTAACGAAATTCAAACATAACCAATTACACACTGCATTGGTTAGAAAGTATATAGTAGTGTGAATCACATATTATGGAATTTAAGCATTAATAGGATGTGAAACTCAGTCACTAAGTCACTAAGCAACGACTCAAATATGATGGTTGATAAGTTGATCTCAGAAGAGGAGTTTTGTAACATTACTGTTAAGGTGAGGAGCAAATGACATCGCTTCGAAAAAATGGAAAGATTGATTAAATTAGCCAGCATGTTTGCAAAATATGCTCTGAATTCATTGAAAAGACAGTGTCATTATCTAGCGTAAGTAGGCTAATATTCTAAACACAATAAAAATATAAATTAGCTAGCCTAACATTGTACTAACTCCATCAAACTGATATATTTACTGTAGGCCTAGTACCGGTGACAGGTAGCAGCAAGTCAAATTTGCATATTCACAAAAGAGCGCTAAATTTATTTTCGGCCGCTGTAGACTATAGCAGGGACTGTGGCCATCAATGCCTAAAGTCGCTATTGCCTTTTAAGCTTTACCTCTGGCCCTATTACAAAAAGCTTGTACAGTTTTTCTCCCACGGTAGCGTTACCATATTTTTGCCCTGTCCTGTAGAGCTTGTACATCCTGCCAGACATGGAGACATGTAAGTAATGCCATCATCAGAACACACCGGATCCCACTTTACTGCAGAACAGGAACAGTTCTGGTTACATTGTGAGAACAGTGTTTGTTCATCGTATGAAATCTGAGGTGTCCTGGTGGAGAAGATAAAGATTAGGAGTGAGAAGTTATATGCCTAAGGTGCAAAAAAGTGAGGAGTTAATACCAAAATTGTACACATCGGTATTCAGACATTAGACGTAACTACAGACTAGACCTGTTTCACACATAGCCTACTTCCTCTGCATGACTGCTACAGCTTGCACGCGTTGCCCATTCACACATGCAGCGTTTGCGCTGTGGAATGGTACAGCGGGCTACCGGAAACTGTCATCGCTTGTAAGTTTTAGAATGTAGAATGTTTCTCTACCTCCACAATTACCCTGGTCTCATCCATTTTGGTAAAGTAGATCATGTTAAAATATTATGGATTTGTTTATACTCTGCAGTTTTCTGACTTGTGATTGGGCAATCATTTCAAGCCTGCAGACCTACAGAAAATGTGCATATAGCGCAAATTAGTTAACTAGTATTTCATTTGATATAAATTAATTAATTCATAATATAAATTCATTGTTTCATTGTCATTGGTTTTCATTGTTTATGTCGTGCAGGTGATAAACAAACTCAAATTCTAAATAGCTTTCAAAACAGTTTGGATATATGAAGAAAAAAATTCCATTTAAATGCAGTATACATTAATACGATTTAAACAGAGATTATACTGTTTTGTGCCTTAAATAATGCTTTTATATAATATTAATAAACTTTATTTGGTAATTCTATTTAAAGTATCTATTCTGGTTTAATGATGAAAGTATAAGAAAGACAGAATTGACCGGCAAAGGCCCTACAGTAACTGGCTCTTTCAGAATCCTGGGTTGCAATTTTATTTATTATAAATCCTATAAGTCATAGGCTATATCATACTGGTTACATTTAACTTGATATTGCTTCGCAAGCAAGAATCATGTAGGCTTATAATTTATTGCTCATTAGTTGCACGGTTGCTTTTTCTGAAATTTGTATAAGCCCACCACATATTTAACCCTTAAATTCATGAAATGCTATTCGAGATCAATACTAATGTCACGCTTTACCCCGCTTAACACCATCTTTATTCACACTACTAGACATAAACATAAACAGGTAACTACATGGATAACACTGGTAATATCAACAGGTAAACTACAGGAAACATTGACGTGACATTAACACACAACGGAAGACAAATCAGGACTGAAACACGGGGGTACTTATACATACACTAATCTGGGGAAACAAACGAGACACAGCTGGATACATGTCACATAACAAGACAGGGCAGGGCTAGACAGACAACACAACAAACACTTCTATTGCACGTGTCACTTGTCGTCATGGTGATACGCACAGCTGTGTACGGCGAAGCACCTATGAAAGAAGCCCCCTCTAACGCACGGCTCCTGACAAACCTCGGTACTCAAGGGGGGGCCCTGGGCCCGTGGGCTCAATGTCCTTGTCCGGGTGGGCAAACGGAGGCCGGCATTGCACAGGGGACAGACAGACATCCCCAGTGAAGCCAGGGAGAGATCTGTTTTATTAGTCCACATTTTCTATCCCATGATTTTTTGGGGCTTAAGGGCAAGTGCTTGTATTTGTAATTTGTATTTAAAGGCGATGGTCTAGACATGTTTGAAAAACCCCTTCTACACCTTAACTCAAAAAAAATCTGGCCACCTTGGAGGCGAGAACTGCACGCAGGTAATTTTAATAATTTAAATGGGCCGCACAGAAATGTTAGTTAAGCGCCTGCGTAAGCTGAATACAGAGAACTTTACCTGTATTAATATTGTTATATCTTTTGAACTTTTTAGTTGCTGACTTAAGTCGCCAACTCTGAATACAGCCCTACAGTATGTGTTGAACTAGTTTCTTTCTTCCTTCTTTAACAAAGCTTGACCGGCAACCGACTCCATATATTATATGCAAAGTGATTAGGATACAGCACCCGTTATAGGAGACAGTAAGGCCAGCCAGGCGCACGTTGTCACACTTGATCCAGAACTGCAGGAACAAAAGCAGGAAGGCCAAGAAGTAGGTGAGGAACGATAGCTGGGCTCCTGATACCAAACCCAGCTTGTACCTCTTCATCAGGAAGCCAACTAGCAATATCCCCAAGGCTGCCACAGGCAGAGTCGTAACACCTACATAGACAGAGTGCAAGAACTTTAGCTTTAGATATCTCAGGGAATTAGTGCTTCATTTCTTCATTTTTTCACTCACTCAGAAAGTTCCTCCTTGGACCTAGCAAGCTTAGAATCTTAATCAGATATAGGACTGTCTTTTGTGTTGTTAATATTTTTGAAAGCACTGAGTCACAGACAAACTGGTGAATGCCCAAACACACACAAGCTAATTAGCTGTGTTATAATAGGGTTAATATGAATGAGAACATTTTATCTAGAATTTAGCATCTCTGTTGCCGGCAACACTAATTAACGCGTTATTAAACAAAGGGGCTTTTGACTGAGCAAAGATAGAATGTAATTATAGAGATTTATTTACATCACTAATCTGAACCTAATGCATTTTTTCTCAGAATTATTCATAATAGCAATGCTGAATATTTTAGATCTGTGCATAGGCTTTGTATCCACCAGCACGAGATACTCACCAATAAGGAAATTTGCTCTGGAAGAAGACTGGCCAAATTGCTGCTCTATGTATTTGGCCTTAAAGGTGTACAAGCCGATTGCATAATTGAAAAACAGGACTTTTCCACAAAGCAGAAGGATATAGGCAGGGGTGCCCAAGAGCTTCCTTAGTGATGGCAAGAAACCTACACATATACACAGAGGTGATATTTTTGTAATGTTTGCCCTGACTTGAGGATATTTTAAATGCAATCTAGACATTAAGGACTATTTAAATATAGAAAGATAAACAATCGGCATGTATATACAACTAAAGCTACTAACATCATGTAAAGATTCTAACAGTCTTTAAGTATTTCTAATGGACCACTATTTGTCTACATTGAATACATTTTCTGGGACAAAAACATAGGCCAAGTGCCTTTTGCGATGTCAGCCAGTTTCATGGATGGCATAGAGGAATGTGCAGTATTCTCTTGGTTGTCCTGGTGAGAGCTGGGATTGTCCTTGTGTTCCTCTTCCTGCTTGGGTAAAGAGTGAGGGAAGAACCAGAAAGGAATGCTGGCCAGGAGCATGATGGCAGACGACACAAAGAAACCCAGCCACCAGGCACCCACCCACCGTGCGTCCTTTGGAGTGATGGTCACTGTCTCTACAAAAGAAACACACATATTCACCCAAGCAATAAATAATTATAGAATTGCATGTACACACAATAAATGGGCACCATGTCATGCATATACTTCATATACAAACAGAAAGGACTTCACAAAAACATGAGAAATAGAAATATACTGTAAAGCAATAAAACAAATGAAAGACTTACCAATGTCAACAAATCCAATATCAACATACAGTTTGGCACACAAGGAGCCTAGTAGGTAGCCAAACATGGGCCCCACCAGTCCTATTGTATGGAGGCATGCTGTTATAGGACATTTTGACAAAAAAAAACAGACAGTAATCACTTTTCAAACTAGTTATGCAATAATCATACATGATAAAATATTGTTTAGATTGTGAAGAAAATAATGAAGACACTGATCATGTGCATGCTTTTTGTCTTTAAAACAACTTTTTATGGAATACCTTTATACATATTTTAAATAAACATAGTACTACACAAAATTGTCTAATTTGACTGGGCCATGTGGAAGATGAACAAATGTCTACTTTAATGGGTTTTTTAAACAATTTATTTAATATCTATATCGTTTTCAAAAATTAAGTGTTGTTTATTTGTTTGTATATGTTGCTTTTAATTTAAGACTCTGCAGACCATGAAGCCCCTTTTATATACTGTTTCCATTATTTTGTCAACCACCTGCACATATCAGAAGGTAATATGAACAAATACAAATACAAAATGCCTATGTAAAACGCAGTGTTCTCTGCTTTTGCAAAGTCGTCAATGTAGGAGATCCCCAGTGGCATGACTGGTGTTTCTCCTATTCCACGGAGGACATTTCCCAGGAACACGTAAATCCACATGTGAGATCCAGGTTCTTTCACACAGCCCGGGCCTGCAATAACCAACACTTTTTACATTCAATACTTTAGGCTTTATTAATTTGACTTTCTGCTAATTAACCCCTTAAAGTCTCAGTTTATTATTTAATTATGCACCTTAAATAATTTTGTTCAGTCAATACTATCAATTATTCTATTCTATTACCTATTCTATTCAGTAACTACAGTGAAACTACAGTGAAACTAAGAGAAACAGTATTTACGAGAGTGAGGAATAAGTCTGGACCTGCCAGTGGGTCCTGGGAGTTTAAGGGGTTAAGGTAGTAGTACTATACTGTTACATTTAAATTAACATGATACCTGCATTGAAGTCCTGTGTGTCCAGGTAATTGCTTTGCATTCTGGAATCCTGACAGGCAACAATGCTGACAGTTTCATTTAAAGAGTCTGGTATCACTGAGTCATACTTGTACCTGCAGGATTGAAACACAGGAAACAAAGGAGAGGATACTGCTTTATTTAAACAAATGGCACACCACAGAGGTACAGAAAAGTTTGCAAATCATCACTGATTTAAATTTACCGTCCCATGAAGAAATGTGGCAGTCCAGTGACAGCAGAACCAATACTCATTAGAAAACAGCCAGACCCTATAAGCCTGGGCCTATGCAATTTTGCCCCAAAATGGCTTACTAGAGCCAGAAAGAGCATGTTACCTGAAAAGGGGCAATAAAAAAAACACATAAAAAGTAAACACACAGGAAAACATGTACTCTCTTTTCCTAGATGTTCTTTTTCTTGACCCCTTGAGCATTGGTCTCCTGGTCTTGGTCACATACATGTGACTTTGGTCTGGGTCTTAGTACTTAAAGTCTTAGTCTTAGTCTGGATCTCAATACTCATAATCTTGCTCTGGATATCAATGCTAGGAATGTTGGTCTAAATCGGGATTTCATTAATCAGAGTCTTGGTCTGGGTCTCAAATAGTGCCTTGGCCTGGGTCTGGGTATATACTTAGAGTCTTGATATGGGTCTCTTTAATCTTCATCTGGGGCTGGGTGCCATTATTTGAAATCTGGCTTGTTCTTTAAACTCAAAGTCTTGGTCTGGACCTGGGTGTCATTACTCAGAGCCTGGGTCTGGATCTCAATATTGATTGTCTTGGTTTGAGCCTAGAGCTTTTTATTCAGAGTTTTGTCTAGGCCACTGTACTAAGAGCCAAATGTAGAGGAGAGCGGCTGTGACGTTTTTACGCATGCGCAGCGGATAGAGAGGTGGACCGAATCACACGTAAAACCGGCCGTCTGTAATTACCCAAAGGTTAGTAAATCAAACAGAATATGTAATTAGCTGCATTTCCCATTTCTCCACTCTTTTTTTGCGCTGACTTCTCACTTTTTGCGCGATCCTCCTTCAAATGCATATATACGAGAGAGAGAAATGCATTTTGCATGCGTGCACGGCGCATAAACTGTGTTGGACCATGTGCCAGTTTCGTGCATAACACGCAAGTTTTTCGGGCAGAATTGACATTTCATTTACATGGAAATTTGGACGCTTTGCTATGAGCTTTATTCAAATGAAAATGCAAACTGAAACATTTAAATGCATTTCACGAACTGCATGTGCATGTTTCATGTGCAACAAGGGTGTCAAAATGATAACTGAAAAGTCATTTACTTTATATACACGTAAACGTAATCTGTAAAGTCGTACAATCGCAAAGTGTCCAAATTTCCATGTAAATGAAATGTCAGTGCCATGTTATTATTTAATTTGAATTTTCGTTTTGAGCTAAAAGCTGCATACATGATTGGGAATTTTAAATTCAATTATAGGAATACATTGTCATTTTACATATTACATTTTCATTTGAAATTCATGACCAATAGGCTTCCATACACACACACACACACACACACACACAAAAAAAACAGCATATTTGTACCCATCTCAAAACCGCCATCAATAAAGCCAATGAGAGAGCTGGACAGGTCGAACCTCCTTTCTAGCTGAGTCATGGCACTCTTCATGTAGGTGCCAGACAAAGTCTTGGTGAAGAAGGTAAAATACAGGGACAAGATAAACATCTGCAGGATTCACAGAAGAGAGAACCATTGGAAAATCAGCTGCATCATTGGATCATTTTGAACAGTATAATTGAGTACATCAACAAAACACCAAAGTCAACACACATGCACAAACCTACCTTGAGAGTAGAGCAGAAGGGGTCCTTGGTGGCCTCTTTGTCAGGGACACGTAGTGCCTGTTGGCGCGAGATTCTTGCTTTACCCACTTCAGTTGCGTCAACCATTTTGATGCTAGAAAATATTAATACATAAAGTACCTTTATAGCTGTTCATGCAAGAAATTGCTAACTGCCTCTTCCGTATACATCAGCTCACAGATGCCTGCAATTGGCTAGTGTCTCTGATCGACAGGGGAGAGAGAGTAATGCCATCCTTCCCACCCAGAGAGCAGGGCCAATTATGCTCTCTTGGACTCCTCTGACGATCTGTCATTTTTTTCAACGTTGTTGATACTACCAGAATCTTTTAATGCAAATCGTAGACTCATGCTATGTTTTTATGTTCTTACGTGGAACGCCTTAAAGTTGGTCATACGCTAAAGTCGGCCACTGCGGAGCTTGGCATCTTTTTCTTTCTGGTTTGTAACCGTTGGAGATCCAATTTAAAACCAGACCTAGTCATCAAAATATTTCACACAGGCTTCAGTAGCACACTGCATCGACTATGGATTTGTCAAGCAGAATCACTATTAGTATCTGCTTGCAATCTATCCTGTAGCTTAGCTAGCTATATTCAGCAGCCAGTTGTTAGTCAAGCAACCAACTTGACTAACAAAGAGGGTACAAACATTGTTGGCTTTCATCAGTTTATAATGAACTTAAATGAATAACTATTATAGCAGTTGCTTCTATTCCAACAATGAATTGGTTTATTTATAAATGACATTTAGTGTAATGTACATGGAAGTTTTGACATTAGATGTGACTTTTTCATTTTCTTAATTTTCTTTTCAAAATATGTTAATGTTTTAATTAGCTTCAATACATATTAAATCATTTTAAGTGAAATAAAAAAAAACTAATATAATCAGTGAATATAATTTTTGCAAAACTATTATAAAATATTGTGACATTATTTGAAGACAATATTGCCGAACTCCTAGCTTGGATCGCCTCATCCAAGTTGCACCACAGTTTTGCTTTATCTCTTGCATGACCTTTGATGCTCTGCATTTATGCCCGTGTCCTGGTACTGACTGCATCAGCTCTAAGGAGCGGTCTAAACTCACTCCATCCATCCTGATTTACAGCTTAAGTCACCAGTCACCAGCTGGTCCAATGTTATCTCAGCGTAAAGTTAGCAAATTGTGAATCTTAGTAGGTATCTGTTAAGTAACAAAGCACAAAGTCTAAATGAAATCTTGACTGTCACCTTATTATATTAAAAATAATTTGAAATCTAATCAACCTGTTCAACCTGCATAAATAAAATTGTAAAATTTGTACATCTGAGTCTAAAATTGTCTTTCACTGACACAGCTGGTGTGCACAGAATAATTAGTTAGATAAGCTCTTGCACTTAGATCTTTAATGCTGCAGGGCTATTTAGCATTTTGTTATAAAACAGATGGGTTGGATATCAAGTTTCGCATGAAAGCAAATCTTTCAACTCCTCAAACAAACGTGTTTGCTTGGAAAGCGATCAGCCTTAGTTATTCTGTAGTCTATATTGTATGTAGTGACTCATGAGACTTCAGAACATGATTAAAAACACAAACCCAGAATTTGGTGTTTATCATGTTTTGGAAACAAACTTTTCAATTGCGGTTTAAAGGCGTGATACTCACCTTATAATCCCGCAAAGTTTAGATTTAACCGTGTAGAGACCTTCCAAACTCTGTACCTAATGAACATCAGATTTCAGTACCCCCATTTTCAAAATAGCTAACTAAACACACAATGTAAATTTCAACAAAACTACACAAAAACAGGTTATGCATTCTTCTCCATGGAACAAAAGAAAGGCATGCAGTCAAGTTGTACTCAGAAAGAGCGAGACATTGTAGAGCATGGAAGCAGGTTTTCAGTACTTACCTGAATAATCCAGCTTGATTAAGCTCTAGTAATTTCAGTCTCGCAGCCACGAATGCCTCCGTCAGAGACAGAGACGAGAAGAAATTTGAAAGAGGTTTGAAAGAAGAAAAAAAAACTGAGAACATGAGAAGTAAAAGAGACATTGAAGAAGACTGAGGGACAGAAAGGGAGAACTATATTAAGAAACTGAGTGAAAAAGAGTGAGTGAGAGATTAGGGGAGGGGAGAATGATAGAGAGAGAATGAGAAAGAGGAAAAAGAAGTGAGAGAGCTGTAGGAGAAGGGGAAAGACATAGGGGGGTCCGTTGAGCTCGTAGGGATCAGGTGTCTTTGAATATCTGTCCTGGATCAAGCAAATCCTCTCTCTTGAAAAGCGGCTGTGTTTCAGATCCTCAGTGTTCCCAGTCCTGTCTGTAGCTGCAGTCACACACACAAAGGCCTTCATTCCCACATGCCTGATTAAGAATGACACACACACAGCACAACAGACACCTCTAAAGGCCTGTTGCATTCAGCCCAAGGCTGCATGCGTTTGTTTATGTTGCTGTTATTTGATTTTTAACTGTTTCTATGCTTTTGTGCCACTATGAAAGAAACATACTTTCTCTAATATTATTATGCTTCCAAAATTATTTTTGTGGTCTAACAATGAGAACTTGGATACTTGGTACTAAACTTGGATAAAGCATGCAATGTCTTGACTCATTACCCAGAGAAAAGCAACATAAACTAATTACACAACCAACATAAGCTGCCAGAACAGCTTCAATGCGCCTTAGCATAGATTCTACAAGTCTCTGGAACTATACTGGAGGGATGGAACACAATTCTTCCAAAAGATATTCCCTCACTTGGTGTTTTGATGATGGTGGTGGAGAGCACTGTTTTTTTTTTGTTCATATTTATCAAACCATTCAGTGACCCCTCGTGCTCTGTGAATGGGGGCATTGTCATCTTGGAAGAGACCACTCCCATCAAGATAGAAATGTTTTATCATGGGATAAAGGTGATTAGTCAAAATAACTTTGTATTGATTTGCAGTGACCCTGCTAGCAAAATGCCCCCCACAGCATAACAGAGCTACTGAACCCCCTCACTGTAGAATAGAATAGAATGCTCATTTATTGTCACATATACATATACAAGTACAGTACAGTGAAATTGATTCTTCGCATATCGGTAAGCTGGGGTCAGAGCACAGGGTCAGCCATG
>JAOUQW010051524.1:0-15494 GCA_028565825.1 Olivaichthys viedmensis | reverse complement strand
GTGAGCAGAAAAGCATCTCAGAATGCACAATGCGTTGAACCTTGAGGCAGATGGGCTACAAAGGGAGGCCCTACCCAGTATTAGTAGAGCGTTCCTAATAAAGTGCTCGGCGAGTGTATGTCTTGCATGCAGGTTAGAAAACACAAATATTGTCTCAATTTTTTTTTCTTGGTGTATCTTCAGGTTAAATATCGACATGCAGGTGCCTCAGCTTATAAATATATTGAATTTCTGCTAAGATTTTAAACATATATTAGCATTTAAATTTTTTGCTCTGTTACATTTCAGGATTTTTTAGTAAAAAAAAATTATGCATGATTTAGTTTTTGTTGACTCACACTTGCTTGAGGGTTTTGGGAAATAAAACTCAATTTCAACTTCACTTCAAAAACAAAAATAATGATATGAACAAGATCCATACCCAAATGTCTTTACTGTTATCTTTTGGCCTTAAATTCACCTACATAAATCAGATCTATGTTTTTCCAACCCAAACTCAGGTGTGATGCACCATTAAAGTATATAGTTTTAAAGGTGCACTTCAGAAGATGGCGTTAGTTTTCATTGTGTCACATGTGTCACATTATTATGTCACAATTTGTTCATTGTGGTGACTGTTTTCAGAAATTAAACTAAAAGTAAGATGCAGTAACTCAAAAATCATGTATAGCACCAGATACCTCATTAGTGTCCCTGGGGTTAGAGAACCAGGAGAAAAAAGAGGAAGTGAAGGAGTCTTGCTAAAATGAGAAAAGCATAAAGTAAAACTTGGGCATCCTGACACAAAATAAACTCCAGTATCAGCACTTTGTTCTACAGTATGTAATCACATAGATCAGATTTGTACTAAAGAACGAACAAGACTTCATTAAAGATTCAAATTTCCCAGGTAGATAATAATACCAGTAATAACACCAGTAATAATTCCATGTCCATATGAGCTCAATACTGATACTGATATTTTCAGGTCTTACACTGAAGCATACATATACATGGTACTAAATTCAACTAAATAGTCATTAACTGTTCAAAGCCTTTTAAAAACTATTCTGTGCACAACCATATATGGGCATGCTTGTGCATAACATGCATTAATCAATTCAGCCAAGGCCAATGTAGCAATGTGGTGGTAAACTCAATAACAATGCCTGGTTCAAATTCTGAGATATGAATTTCAGTTTACTGTATGTGCAGGATTACACATACAGTCTCTACTACAGAGCCATAGCATAGCTACATAGGTACATACTGTCTGTTACCTTCTCCTTAGCTGGCGCTGGATTCCCGAGTTCACCACAGTCTCCCTAAATGACACACAGAGGGATATATAAGATAAACTACCTTATTTATTAAAACTATATACATTATTTTTTTGGGCTCAACAGTAAAGCGTTTGCCCTATCGTCTGGAGATATCTAGTTCGAGCCCCGACGATGCCACAGCCATCCGTGGGCGGGAGTCTTAGAGAGTGTAATTGGCCCTGCTCTCTGGGTGGGAGGGATGGCAATACACTTTCTCTCCTGTCAATTTAAAAGCGGCACCAATTGTGGGTGTCTGTGAGCTCATGCATACGGAAGAGGGCAGTTGGCGCGTTCCTCTGAGTGTGCGGGACTGCCCTGTGACATTGCATGAGCAGCAGTTCGAAAAAATGCGGCGGTAGGCTTCATGTGTCTCAGTGTTAGCCCCACCCTCCCCGGTTGGTGGCTGTTGTGCGATAGGAGAGAACTAGCTAGCTAGTGGGTGGGAATTGGCAACAACTAAAATTGGGAGAAAAATGGGGTAAAATAAATTTATCATGTACTTTACCTTCTGGCCGGGAGGACCTGGTAGCCCTGGACGACCGTGGGCTCCAGGATGGCCTGGGAGTCCCTACAATAAAAAGAAAACAACATTAACTTACAACAGTATTTACAGGTACACTCTCACTTATAAAACTCACTGATTAATGTCCAGAAAAACAAAACACAATATATACGTACAGGCTGTCCAGTGGCCCCGCCCTTTCCAGGTGGCCCAGGGGGGCCAAATCCTTGACCACTTCCTCCTGAGATGGGAAGCCCTGGAAGCCCAGGAAGTCCTGGTGGGCCAGGAGGACCACGAGGACCCTGAGAAAACAGAAGAAAAGTTCAAATTAAATTGAAGCTATTAAGTTCTGACAAAACTCCAACAAAAACTATTAGTTTAGGCTCTGAGTAGGGCTGCACAATAATGGCAAAATGATAATCATGATTATTTATCACAATGATTTGGGAAATTTAGAAACAAATTAGTTTTATTGCACTTAATCACAAAACAGACTTTTCTTTCAGATTGTGCCTTACAAGCCTATATTCCATCAAATGTATACATTTTTCAATCAGAATAAAACTGCTCACAATAATTGAGTAGGTATTTTAAATGATAAATACCATTAGACATACATGCATAAATTAACAAACAAATAAGTAAGTAAGTAAGTACGCATGTATGTATGTACAGTATGTCTGCATGCCACCACAGTATGCAACCAAACAGACAGTTAAAACATATAAATGGGGAGCTCATGATGTAATGCACCAGAGTCAATTGAAACCGATATCTAATGTTAGCTAATGAGCCACCTTTAGCTATGCTCACCACTATTACTGTTAATTATGTTTAATTCATTGAAGAAGCCCAAAATCTTGGTCATAATTAAAATATGAGTAATTATGCTGCCTTAACTCTGGGAGACACCAAAAGACACTTACCCGCCACTTCTCCGTGTCATGAAAACCAGAACCTTCCATGTCCACAAACGTCTGCAGGAAGTCAGGAAACATTTGAGTATTATGTAATTCATGTTGGGTCTCATAAAACAGCAATCAAGAGCCAAATTGTACAAATACATATAACTGAAAGATGCTTGCATTAGATACAAATGTTTAGAGAGGAATATGACATGTGGTGGATACAAGACCGAGAAACAGCCACATGAGGGCAACAGCTCCATATTTAAAACTCTCCCCTAGTGAGCAGTCTAATCTAAACTCCAGACTACTGCCTGTTAACAAAAAGCTGAAAGTTCTAGGGAGTGTAAAAAATGTTTTTAAAAAATTCAGTGTTATATTAAATATCCAGCTTTGAATGAAACATCCAGTTTGAATGAACAAATCAAGATAGAAATGTGATAAAACACAGCTCAAATACCAGCAGATTTCTCTGATCAGACCCATTTGAGAACTCCCCAGGCGAGGCCTAATATTCTAATGAGCATGCTTGATTGACAGCCCTCTGTACAAGACTTCAAGTGCGCTACGCCACTCGAGCAGAACAGCGGGGAACAAAAAAAAGTGACACGTAGTGTTGCCAGGTCCATGGGCACGAACTGCTGTCAGAGGTTGGAGGTTTTGCATACATTAGAATAATTATATCTATATACAAAAAATGCACTAGTGATCACAGGAGGTGGTCTCACCCCACACATTCTAGTCCATAACAAAGTCCCGGTAGCGCGTCGGCAACCGGCGGGTGCGCTGAAGCACCTCACCTCTAACCCCATTGTCCGCACCACAGACCTGCTTAGAGTCCACAGTGTACAGTCTCTATCCTAGCCCCTAAATTTCTCACATATTCTGTCAGTGTGTTAGATCCAAGCTCTGTGTTCGGCGGCACCCCATACGTCAGGAGGTCCGTAGCTCCCGCCCGAACATCAGCGCTGCTGGCGTGTGACTCGTAGACCCCTTCACCGCCGAACGGCACGCCCGCAGCACCAGGGGCAGATTTTTGTCCCAGTCGTGTTTGTGGCGTCCGGTGACGATGACCAGCTGGGTGGTGAGTGTCCTGTTGAACCACTCACAAGGCCGTCGGTCTGTGGGTGTAACAGTGTGGTTTTGGTCTTTCAGATCCCTAGCCTCTGGCAGACCTCGCTCATGACCTGTGCCTCAAAGTTTCTCCCCTAGTTTTCTCCACCATGGTCAGTGGGCTCTGGTCCGGGACCGCGCATGCCTCGGGCCACTTCGTGAAATAATCCTCTCTCCCAGTGCCGGTATAACAGTCCATTTCACTCAGTGTTCGAATGGAGCCACCCGGCTCGGTGCTGAATGGAGAACTGGTAGCTCTGCAGTGCAGGGATCCAGCAAGTTACCTGTCCCTCTGGCTCTTTGAACTGCATTAGCCAGGGGGCTGTGCCCAGGGTAAACTGTATGCCATAGAGAAAAGGCTTGAAGTGCTTAAAGACTTAAAAAGGTGCAATCAAAATTGACCTTTTTTACCTTTAAATTCTACTTTGTCCGTAATCTTTCACTAAAGTGCAGCAACTTTGTCCCGCCTCTAAACAGCCTCTGACGTACTGATTACATCACAGTAAAACTGAGTTAGCTCGCAGCCATACCGATTAACCTTTTACAAGCCAATCAAATCCCGATGCATAAAACCAAAGTCCTGCCTGGCCAAACATGCCCTTTCACACGGAAATATGTCACGTTGCGGAAAACAAATGCGTTCAAATTTCCGTTTCACTTTATCTATAAAGTTCCGCTACCACACTTGCGCCGAGTGACGTATCTCGTTACCGAGTCGGCGGCTGTAGAAGACGATCATTTTCTCCTCTCCTCCCTGAATCTGGGACAGTATCGCCCCTACTCCGCTGTTAGTGGCATCCGTGTCGACAATGAAAGGTTTACTTGGCTCTGGAAAAGCCAAGTGAGAGCGGCTTGTAGGTGTTGAAAAGCCGCATCTGCCTCATTTGACCACTGAAACGTCTCCCCTTTAGCTGTGAGGCAGAGGAGAGGAGCCGTGCTGTCTGCGAACCCTCAGCCAAAATGCCAGTAGTAAGATGCCAAGCCAAGGAAGTGCCGCAGCTGTTCGATGTTGTGTGGAACAGGCCGCTGCTGGATGGTCTCCACTTTCGTGGGGTCGGTGGCTACCCCTCCAGTGCTAACTATGTGGCCCAGGAACTTAACCTCACGCCAGAGGAGACTACACTCCTTAGGATGGAGCTTGAGGTAGGCTGCCCGGATCATGGCAAACACCTCCCCAAGGTATCTAAGTGCCTCATCGACGCAGGGGCCATGGTCAAGCATATCGTCTAAGTACACTACACAGCGGTGGTTCAGCAGATTGGCCAGCACCCGCTCCATTACCGGCTCAAATGTGGCCGTAACGTTACAAGGTCTGAAAGGCATAACTGCCATAAAGGCATAACACCCCCAAGGTGAACGCCGTCTTTTCTTTTGTCTCTGGGGTGAGGGCCACCTGTCAGTAGCCGCTGCGCAGGTCCAGAGAGCTGAACCACTTACAACCGGCGACCCGGTCGAGAGCATTGTCAATATGGGGCAGTGGGTAGGAGTCCGGCTTAGTGACAGTGTTTCGGCGGCAGAAATCCACACAAAATCTCCAGCCCCCGTCTTTGTTCCTGACTAGCACAACTGTGGGCCATTTGACGGCTCTATGACTCCAGCAGCCGGCATTTCCTTCCCCTTTTGTTCCGCTACCTGTTGCTTCGCTAATGGGAGACAATGGGGGCGGAGGCGGAGGCGACAGCGCTCATTGTAGCCTCTCTTTCAGCACCGCCAACAAACCAGCCTCATCGCGGTCTGCCGGTTAGACTCGGCTTTATTAACCCTGATTTTAAAATGTTTCTTGTTGCTCTTCTTCGCCGACGTCACTATATTGAATGTTAATATTAAAGGCTCATATATTAAAGGCTCATTATTTGAAGCAGGGGCATTCCTGGGATTTAAAAAAAATACAATTTTCCAGCATTTGAGATCTTCAGTTGGAACCTAAATAAACCCAGACTAAGTGTTCTCTATTAACCAATTTGTTTGGGACAAACCTATGTTTTTAACCAACATATAAATAGTCCTATCAATGTCAATGGATCCCCTGGACCCTGTGACGGCAGGGTTAAACGTAACCATATAAACAACATACTTTGTCGAATTAAAATGCATATTTTGGTTATTGGTTCCTTTTAAATATTACGTTCTTAATTAGATTAAACTATGATAGTTATTTTCTAATGTTTAAAATGGACAAAGTTTATTGTTCATGTCAAACATCTCAAGTCTTACTGCATAACTAAACAATAACTCAAACAAAAACTGACATAAAGACTACATTATATAAAAGTCTTCAATAGACTAAATATTTGTGTAGTGGAGGGTCTTTCATTAGTCATGTTTTTATTGTGGTTAAAAATTTATATCAAGACGCATCTGCATGCTTCCCACACTTTCTTGGGAGGAGATCTAACAATAATAGTTCCAACTTTTAGAGTGTGTAGCCAGAAAGACATAGTAAATAATCTTGTCCTTATCAGAAAACGATGAGTGACAATGACCAACATTTCAGTAGCTGTGTTAACATTAGCTTCCTAATAATGTGTTCACCCTATAGCTTACATCTTAGGCTAAACAAAACCCCTCCGTGTGTAGCATGTTTTGGATATAGTTCGACACAGACCATGTCTCTATGGGACTTGCTGTACAGCAGCCTGGTGGCCGTAGGGCACATATGGATCCGAGCATAACCCTAGGTCAGCCTGCACCACCAGTCGTCAACACCGCATGTGCTACGCCCACGGTAGTGCTTTACAGAAAATGAGTGGGGATGACCAGCCCGCAGTGGCACAAACATCCTCCACCAAGATGCCCCCACACAACGCCCATGAAGCACCCATGCCCCTGATGGAGTGGGCACGCACAGAGGCTGGCGGTTTCCCGCCTGCACTGCAATATGCCAGAGAAATGGCATCCACAATCCAGTACGAAAGCCCCCGCCTAGACAAGGCCCAGTCCCCGGATTGTCCCGCAAAACACACAACCAATTGATCGCATTGTCCCCGGCCTTGTCCGTGTGCATGCGCACTCCGCGCACTGGACACGAGGCGTGCAGCCACCTATGTTCGTAAGAAGCAAATGGCGGATGGTGAAAGAGGACAACCGAATGCAGAACAGGAGAGGAATTAGGGAAGAAAACAGCATCCGGACACCTTTCTTCTCCCCTATTGCAAGTCGATCTAGCAGCCCAAAACATTGATCGCATAATACGCCCCGCTTTGTCTCCTGTAACACCTGCAGGAATGTCAGGGCATCCACAAATGGCCACTCTAAAGGGACAACGTCCCTATGTGAGCATCATCTTCCCAACACTTTACCCCTAATATACAAGGTGATCTAGTAGATGGGTTATTCTCATTTTTCTTTTTTCTTCTTTTTTTTTTTTAAACAGGGCAATCCCTACTCCTGTTGGAGAGAAACCTTCTGGACATTGAGTCCGCGCCCCTGTTGTAGTAGCCCGTACATGAGTCGTTCCCAGCGACTGCAGACAGGTCTTTGCTCACCCCAGAACAACATATGCCCAGCGGTGGAGACAAACGATCGTGTCACACCCAGAGGTTTATGTAAGTGAAAGCACCCGCGCCGTCTGTTCTCACTAGACATAATGGCCACGCATGTGAAGCAGAGAATGCCGCTAAGAGGAGGGGAACTGTAAACAGTCCCAGACACTTTATGTGAAAACGCACCGCACGTCCCGAACAGAACAGGGTGTTTCATTCATAGTTATAGGAAAGGTTTCCTATATCTGTGTATTTCATTGATCTGACATCATCATGGTGAATGTGGTCAGAGCTGAAATGAGAACTGATCAGCCTGAGCACATGGTGAATGGATTGACATAAAAAAGTGCCCTATTTAAATATAAGACTTTTAGAACAATATCAAATGTATTGATAAAACATCTGTTCTGTATTGAATATACAATAAATACATCTGTGTGTATTTATTAAGATGTTTAGACACTGGGACAAAAGTTTAAAGTGGGACAGTACTTTTCAGGTAAGGTGGGACTAGTCCTTAAGCCTTTTTTTTTTTTACAGTAATGCCATGCATTATTACACTTTTTAAGTAACATGACACACATTTATGAATTTACATGATATTTAATTGAAAACAACAGTTTTCCTAATTTTATAATTCCTATTGTGACTTATATTAGCAAACCGTCCTCTTTACTGCAGACTCTTTTTCACTAAGTAGCTTTGATTCATGTGTGGATTTTTTTCCAGGATAGATTAGGAAAAAGAATAGGGAAATAAAGGGTTAATGTTTAAAATAATTTTATACAAAGTCAAACAATGGTTTTAAATTACATCACTCATTACAGAAAAATGGCATTCAGACTGTCAGGGCATGAGAAAAGAAAGAGAAAGAAGCAGGATCAAAGCATAAAGAGAAAGGAAGCGCACAATAAGAAATGGAAAGGCATGAAACTTAGTCAGTGGAGAGAGGATAAACTGAAAGGTGCGATGGATGAGTATAGGGAGCAGGTGGAGTCAAGGAAGCAGCTTCAGCTTTGTTTCCTAGCCAGGGCTTGAATTTTTCACCCTTCAAAGACGAGTGAAGGGACAAAATATATGCTGTATTTAATTTGGAAAACACAATGTATTCAAAATGTTTTTGACTTTTATGATGAAACAGTTTTATATGTTTATATGCTTGTGGTGTCCAATATTTTTTTCTGCAAACAGTTTTAATAGGTTTCCTGTACACTGAAAACCCTTGTCCTACTTTTACAGGAATGCTGTGCCACTTTACCTGACAACTCAGACTAACAGACAGAAGGTGTATTCCTATGTTTTAAGGTGTTTATCTTATGAACAATATATGTATATTTTAAAAAGCCCACACAGTCACGTTGAGGACAGTTGTGAAAATGTATAAAATAATGATTGGTGTGAATTAACAGCATTTATGATGTCTCTTAAATGAATATAGATGATATACTTAAGAAAAAATGTCGTTATTTAAATGTAGCTGTTTAAGTGCGCTGCCACTGGCCATTGTGCGCCGTGCAGCGCTCACCGTATCGTTTGGAGATCGCTAGTTTCAGCCCCAGCAATGCCACTGCCATCCGTGGCCGGGAGTCCAAGAAAGTGTAATTGGCCCTGCTCTCTGGGTGGGAGGAATGGCATTACACTTTCTCTTCTGTCGATCAAAACCAGTCAATCGTGGGCGTCTGTGAGCTCATGCATATGGAAGAGGGCAGTTGGCGCTTTCCTTCAAGCGCATGGGACTACCCTGTGACGTTGCATGAGCAGCAGTTCGAAAAGATGCGGTTGCTGGCTTGATGTGTCTCGGAAAAAGCACGTGTTAGCCTTCGCCCTCCCCGGTTGGTGGCTGTCGTGCGATAGTAGAGAACTAGCCAGTGGGTGGGAATTGGCAATGACTAAATTGATAGAAAAAAAAAACTTTGGCGTGGGGTCCTCCTGGGAACCCTACAGTCCTGTCAAAGTGTTCGAGCGACATGAACAGCGAGCCCTCCCTGCCGAACTGAACATGGGCAGAAGGGAAGTTGAACAGCACAATACTCAGAAAACACGGGGGGCAGATGAACTATTACTGGATCAGATAACAGTTAGGTCTGTCTTGCCCTTTTAGGCTGCGGTCCGCAGCTCTGATGAGTATCAGCCTTTCCATGAGCAGAAGTGTGTCTAGCCCAAGCACTCGGGGGCGCCCCGGAAGTTGGTGTGGGTTGTGGCACTGATGCCTGAGGGCGATACGGGGCCATCCACTGGTGTGTCTGCCGAAGTGGGGCCTGGTGAATGTTCTCGGGTCGTGCCGATGCTGGATGGGACGTGGCTAGTTTTTGAGGCGAATGCCTCGCTTTCCTTTTCTTGGACTCACAGCGTGCCTGCATGGAGACAACTGTGGAGCCAAAGAGTCCATCCGCTGCCACAGAGGCATCCAGGAACATGAGGCAGTCCTTGTCCACCATCCTGGACAGATTGAGCCACAGGTGTCTCTGTGCCACCAACGTCAGACCTAGGCATCAACCTGTGGCCTGGTTAGTGCACCGAGTGGTCCTTATGATACAGTCCATGGCCGTGCAGATTTCAGTCCAAAGCCTGTCGAAGGGCTTACTTTCCTTTTGCGAGTGCAGCCCACACCTTCAACTAAATGGTATGGAGAGTGATTGTGGAACTGTGATCGGGAGGGCAAAACTCTGAGAACTTGGGCTGGAGTTCTGGGTGGCTTTTGCTTAGCGCGAGACAGCCAGGTAGGAGTTGTTGAATAGGGGAGGTGATGGGTGCGGAAACTTCGTCATGAGCAGAGAGAGGGGAGAGATGTGAATTTAAAGGAAATTTACTAGGAAGAAGGTGGAGCTTCAGGTGTGGTCTTTCTCCCAAACATCAATTGATTGCAGTGCCTACTTCTGCCTGCAGTTTTGCCACATAAGCCAGGAGCAGGGATAGAGTTCTGGGAACGCACAGCCTGCACCTGGACCTTGTAATTCTTATTCAGCAGCTGTGCCAGGAACCTCGGTTGTTTGTGAGGAAGAACACACAAGTGTTGGTCATTCTCCCCGGCAGGGGCTTGGGCCACTTAACTCCCAAGCATGTAGCCACGCAGTGGCAAATGTTGATGAACAAATGGCCGGCAGTGACATACTGCTCTTTCTGGCTCACCTCCCCAGCAATACTTTGAGAGGAGAGAGAGTGAGATTCGGGGTCCTTGACATACTCCTCCTCCTCATGGGAGTCACAGGCCTCTGCCTCCGCGGCCCTCTCTCGCTCACCAGGTACGGGTGCAGTGGTAAGCTGAGGTGCTGAACTTAGCTGACTATTCCAGTCCTCTACGACTGCCTCATCCTCGGCGCTCATGACCAAATCTGACAGCATAGGCTCGGACCCCTCCGGGCCTAGTGGCAAAAAAATCAGTTTTAACTGTTTGCAAAGCGACAACAGTTAGGGCACACAGTCGGGTCTTCAAGAGCCGCTCTAGCATGTTCTAGGCCCAGGTAAGATGCGCATACGCGATGCGAATCTTTGCGCTCCATGGAGTTTCCACATGCATTAGGGCAGAGAAGACTTCTGCGGCAAGCGTTTATTGCGTCCACTCATTGAGGTCGAGGAACTGTCACAGTGGGGGTACTAGAACAGCCGGCTCCCTGAATATCATGGTTAGCAGCAGGCCTAGGCGGCTGCGTAACCTGCACCAGCGAGTGCTAGCGTGGACTAGCGTGGAATCAAACACACACGTCTGTGTCGAAACGAGTCGACTGATAAGAGAACGAACAGTTTTATACACTTACTGGGTTATGGTTGGCGGTCCTAATTTATTAGTTTTTTGTTCATGTTTTTATCCAGGCGGAAACTTCATAAGTCTTCACGAGTCCATGTCGAGTCACGAGTCAGTCAAGTTTAACTCCAAGTCGAGTCGGAGTCAATCAATGTGCGACTCAAGTGCGACTCGAGTCCCATTCCCAAACTCGAGTCTCCATCTTTGCAATGGTGCAAGCGGGGAGAATCGGGATTGTTTAACCCAACATGTATAAACCTACCGAGTTATAGAAGTATCACAGAATACGCTCACTAGACTAGCTTTTGCTCACTAGGTTTATTTTTACTTGCTTGGTTGGTCAGATTCTAAAAGGCCGTTCAAGCGGAAACGCATAGTTTTCATCAGCGCTGTGTGACAGGGACAAGCTTGTGAGTGGTCAAGGTAAGACTAGCCCTACCTAGTTTAGATTAAAAGGGGAGAAAATCTGAGAGTAAATATAAACACTGGAATGATGCAAATTAGTCATACATTGTACATGAATATTGCATGACCCTAAGATCAATATTAAAGTAATTAGGAAGCAATCAGAGATTTAAGTTCACTGGGGCTTTAAAAGCAGTGATTTGAAAATATTTTGGTATCACATTTGCTTAAATGAAGTGACATCACTTTAGAAACTATATTTTTATAACACTGCAGACCTATGGTTCACATTACAAGTACAAACATAAAGTAAAAGTAAATGAATTGTCAAACACATCGCTTTGTACACTCAGAAAAATTTAGGCCATCTTGAATATTGTATTAATTATAATGTACTTATTGTTGGGTGCCATTGACTGAAATGGCAGAAATTACTCACTGTGCGGTCTGAGGCTGACGGTCCAGGGGGACCTGGTGGCCCAGGGACTCCTCTCGGGCCTGGAGTGCCTTCACCTTTTTCTCCCTGCATAACACAGAGAAAAAAGAAATCAACTGAGACACATCCTACCTCATGATCCATCTGTATCATGCTATTTATTGTGTGGAGTTTAGTGTCCATTTAATTTTTCCTAAACATCTACCTTCTGGCCTTTGACTCCATGGAAACCAGGAATTCCTGGGGCGCCACCAGGTCCTTGGAGACCCTTAATTAATACATCAGAGGAGATTAATCAGTTCGTTGATTAATTAGTTAGTTAGGTAATCGGTACGTTTATGTTGATGTACTGTTAATATAGTGTAGTTATCAACAGTATCTTAAACTCACCACTTTGCCACCTTCTCCTGGTTCACCCTGTCAAGGGAAAAGACAAAATAATTAGGTTTATAAACATCTGAACAACTCTGTTTACACTGCTGTGGCAATATCCATCTACAGTTTCACTACATGTGAATGCTTTGGGTAATAGGAATTAACCATAACTGTTAACTGTTAAATTGGTACATAATTCATAACCCTTATTAATAACACACCAGTTTAAAATGACACATTTTTACAATTTTTTCACACAAAAAATTATGTTTCCTACATAGAACTTTGTTAATTTGTCTAATAAACATAATTTTTAAAACACTGTATATTATAGAGGTTATGTTCATTTTGGTCTGAGAGTTATGAGGTGAAATTAAAATATTAAACTATAACATTTGTATATATGTACGAAAAAGGTTATTTTAGTCCGCCATGTCGCATCACCTTCTTCGTTATGTCCACTTAAACCTGTGCACACTCATACCTGCCATCAGGAGGATCAGCAAGCATGTGATATGGATTTGTGTGTCCATCAATATTATTTGTATTGAAAATAATTTAGATGACGATATATTGCATATTTCAATTCTCCAAATAAATTCTACAACTGTATTACTATAAAATCAAAAGTGGTGACCTGGCCATTGCTAAATAGTGAACAGAGCAGGATTAAGTGTCGAAGAAATTGTAGATCACTCACCGTCTCCCCCTCTGGTCCAGGAGGTCCTGGTAGACCTGGAAGCCCTGGTGGTCCTGCTGGACCTATGGGTCCCTCCACCCGCTCCAGCACTGTTCCATTTGCAATCTTAATTGCTTCTGCAGCTGAACCTGGTGGCCCTGGGGGACCTGGAAGCCCGCGATCCCCTTTCGGGCCAGGATAACCTGCACCAGGACTACCCTAGGGCAGAGATAGGGGTTATTAAACATATTATTTGAATGTGGAACACAAAGGTGTGGACAGACCTGTATTTTTTTTTTTTAGAAAACGAAACATAATTTAAATGTGATTAATGCCTTTAGGTTGTTTTTCTGCAGCCATATGTTATAGAAATGTGAGTGTAATGACCAAAATCTTCTCAGGGCACATACTGTACGTCTGGTTTACCTTCATTCCTTTCTCTCCTCTGTCACCCTGAGGACACAAGATATATGTAAGCAAACAACCTGAAATCCACAGTGATAAATGGCATGTCATTGGGTTGATGTGCTAATAAAGGGAATAAAACTTGGCTATGTTCTATTGAAAACTACTCGGTACTAACCAGTAGTATACTCTGTCCTATAGACATTTAACTTAATTGTGGACTAAGTCCATTGTGTATTTAGCAATTAAGCTATGCAGTAATACCTTCCTAGCCAAATTTTTTTATATACCTTCTCTCCGCAGATTTCATCTTTATGAGAAACTGATCTGTTGGAGAGCCCACTGTCGCCATTCGGACCTATTGGGCCCCTGCTCCCTTGGCTCTCCTTCAGTCCTTTATCCCACTTCTCTTCTTTGGCACCTGGAGAAAACAGAATACACCACATCAAATTACCATAGAGCGTTCACCACATCACAACCATTAAAAGTATATAAAACAAGATAAATGGCCCAAAAACAATTAACCTGAGCTGGCGACAAAATGCACACATACCAGGCTGCATCAAAGTTCTCCTAGCATGGACTATCCCCAGGCAAGCAGGGTAGGCATCATGGTAAGCATTCATGCAGAAAAAAAACACATCCCTGAGGACAGGGACAAATGCCCGACATTTTTGAAGCCAAGGTAAGGCTAGACTGTGAGCTTATGCTAGACAACCGTTAGCAAGCTAAAGAGCAGCTAGTTTGGAGCCTCGCTACAGCAGGCTCGAAAAAGTTGGCAAAAACTTCCAAAAACAGCGGAAAGCCGACTCAGCAAAGTGAGGATGTTGTCGTTCTTACTAGTGGAGTAATTAACTTCACAGCTCCAGGCATTCTCCATTAAATATACTATTTAAATGGCATGCAGAAAGTGTGAAGTTTAGGCATTCTATAGTTTTTTGTGTGTATTTCTTTTGCCCAAAACTTGAAATTCTAATTCATTCTGAGATCATTCTGAGCTCTGAATACTGATATGCGCAATTTCAGCATTAACTCCTCACTACTCAACTCAACTCTGGATATGGCAAAAATACTATATCACGGTATTTGAAGACAATATTTAGGTTCACCAGTGCCAGCAAAATAGCAGTGTCGTACTTTAAAAACTTAAAAGGAGGGAAAATCAAACATTTGGTATGAAAATATATTTTACCGTCCAATTAGACACTGTGAGTAACAATGGAGTCAGTCAGTGTTATAAAAGTACTGATGACACCAAAAATATCTCAGAAAAGTGTTTTGTAATTAAATTTATGATGATATTGATATCATATCATCATATTGCCCAGCCCCATATAGTGTCACAAGAATAATATACGTATATGAGTGCTCAGGCGTCTGCGTACCATGCTGACCTTCAGGACGTAACTATACTGACCATTAGGACCCTGCTCAGAAGCAGTGATTTGTTGTTTGAGCCATATTTTAGTACCAAATGACTTAGCTGAAATGGAGAGACAATTTCAGAACTGATATCTTTTATAACAATGCAGACATAAAACTGCCATTATTAATAGACGTAACGCTTTCCTTTGTATTGATGCACCGTGGAGCAATTGAGTTGCTACAATTACATTAACTGAAAACACACTGACTTGAAGTAGGCTTAAGGGAATAAAATAAAGTCTAAATAAACTCACCTGTTCTTCCCTGACTCTCATCTATGTCCAGCAGGGATTTGTTGGATGTTGAAACAGGAGGTAGGGGAAGTGGCTGAAGCATAGAGGGAGAACTCTAAAATGAATGCAATTAAGGTTACTCTATGTCTATGGTCAACTTGCATATAAAAAAAAAAAAAAAAAGAAGTTTTGATGAAGAAAATACAATAAAAATGTAGTATTACCTTTGTACTCTCTATCTCTGACTCCAAACCACTCCCAGAACCCTCTCCTGAACCCTGTAATCAAAGAAAGGAAGAAACAAACAAATTAAACAAATACAGTTTTTGAATTTTAACCATAATATAAAGAAACAGGGCTCAGAAAGTAAAAGGCCACATGAGAGATTATTATGTTCTAAAAAACAGTGAAGTACTGGAAATCAGGGCTGTTTAGGCGCAATACGTGTGCTGTTTGTCTCACTGCCTAATAACTGAGCCTTTGTCCAGTAC
>JAOUQW010051471.1:0-15505 GCA_028565825.1 Olivaichthys viedmensis | reverse complement strand
AAGTTGCTGTTCTCTCTCTCAGTGAACAAAGCTTTATGTATTGCTCTTCTGATGGTGTGCTCACTTTTGGTCTGCCTCATCGTGCTTTGGATACGACTGATCCAGTTTCGGCATTTTCGAGTGCCATGCACTGTTCCATTAGAAACTTTGTCTAACTATGATTTGAAAGCCCTTCTTTACTTAGAATAGCTATTTGACGTCTGACACTTTCACTTAGTTCTGATGCCATATTTCCCACTGTCACAATGCTACTCAGTATGAAATGTTCTGCTGAAAAACTGAGGCACAGCCTTATTTATAACAGGTGAACAATGGCTGCAAGTTGATTAAACACAAGAAATATTCAAGATTCTGCACTATTTCTAGGTCACTATTCAAATATAAGCAAATGTGGGTAACACTTTTCTGTAGGGCAGGTTTCAGAAGGCTACATGACACAAACATAAGCCCTTCTTGATAACTGACATAAACCGACAAACATTTATAAACTCTTATTCCAATAGGCGTCAGTTGTCATCAAGGCTGCTTTTGTCAACTTTGAAAAAGTTTAAAAATAATTAATATCAAATTATAACATGCGTTTCGTTCTCGTCGACAAAAACTGCGTTCTAGAAAGGTTTTTCACATATTGTTATAGTATATATATATCGGGTGATTGTAGAAAATAGGATTTTTTCTTGATTCATCTCTACAGCTCATCGCATGAATGTATTTAATATGTGGACGAGGTGCTGGATCCAATCTGGGAGGTTCTGACAAATTAAGTGCAAGAGATACTACAGAGCATCTTTTGAAGTCCTTACTTTTGTTCAATTTTGCAACCAGCTTCACTTGGCAAGCTATGTCACATCATCAGCATTATGTCACTCTGACACCAAAAAATATGCTGAGCTACAAAGTCAGTTGTCATAACGTGCTATGTCATTTCACCCCAGAAAGTGTCATGACACAACCTAATGTCACCAAAAATCTGTCACTTGGCATAGCTGTTATGTCAACTTGACATCAAAATTGACGCCTATTGGAATAAGAGTTTATAAATGTTTGTCGGTTTATGTCAGTTATCAAGAAGGGCTTATGTAGGTGTCATGTAGCCTTCTGAAACCTGCCCTACAGTAAAGTGTTACCCACATTTGCTTATATTTGAGTAGTGGCCTAGAAATAGTGCAGAATCTTGAATATTTTATTTCTTAATTTTACTTGTCATTACTTTTTTTTATTTTAAAGTGTTCTAATACTTACTACCATAGTAAAATAAAAATTCCAGTTTTTCAATGTGGTCTTATACTTTCGGACCCCACTCTATATTCAGTGCCCTCATCCTACTTCTATCAATGGTCCTAGAAATGCTTCTACAACTTCATTGGAGTCCACCTGTGCCTAATTTAATTGATTGGAGATAATTAGGAAAGGCACACACCTGTCTATATAAGGTCTCACAGTTGAAAACCAAACTATGAGGTCAAGAGAATTGGCTGTAAACCTGCGAGACAGGATTGTGGCAAGGCACAGATCTGGGGAAGGATATAAGAACATTTCTGCAGCATTGAAAGAGCCCAAGAGCACGGTAGCCTCCATTCCCAAATGGAAGAAGTTTGGAACCACCAACAGTCTTCCTAGATCTGGCTGCCCAGCCAAACTGAGTAATCAGGAACAAAGGGCCTTGGTCAGACAGGTAACCAAGTCTGATCCAGACTTCTTTTGTGGAGATGGGAGAGCCTTACAGAAGGACAACCATCAGTGCAGCAGTCCACCAATCAGGCCTTTATGGTAGCGTGGCCAGATGGAAGCCATTCCTCACTAAAAGGCCCATTAGAGCCTTGATATTAGGCCCATTAGAACCATGAGAAGCAAGATCCTCTGGCCTGATGAAACAAAGATTGAACTATTTGGCCACAATTCCCAGCAGCATGGATGAAGGAAACCAGGCACTGAGCATCACCTCATTAATACCATCCCTACAGTCAAACACGGTGGTGGCAGCATCATGCTATGGGGGTGTTTTTTTGCGACAGGGACTGGGAGACTAGTCAGGATAGAGGGAAAGATGGATGCAGTAAAATATAGATAAATTCTGGGTGAAAACCCTTTCCAGAGTGCCCAAGATCTCAGGCTGGGGCAAAGGTTTAAATTTCAATAAGACAACAACCCGAAGCATACCGCCAAGATAACAATGGAGTGGCTTCGGGAAAACCGTGAAAGTCCTGGAGTGGCCCAGCCAGAGACCGGACCTGAACCCAATAGAGCATCTCTGGAGAGACCTGAAAATGGCTGTGCATCGACGCTCCCCAGCCAACCTGGCTGAACTTCAACGATTCTGCCAAGAAGAATGAGAGAAACCTCCAAAAGAAAGGTGTGCTAAGCTTGTAGGATCATTCCCAAGAAGACTTGAAGCTGTCATTGCTGCCAAAGGTGCAAAGTTCTACGTGAAGGGTCTGAATACTTATGTAAATGGTATATTTTAGATTTTAATTAATACATTTACAGAACATTCCAAAAACCTGTTTTTGCTTAGTCATTGTGAGAAAATTGATGAGGAGAAAAAATGTGTTGAATCCATTTTAAGATGAGTCTGAAACATGCCAAAAAGTGGAAAGCTTTCCATATCTACTGTATATGTAATATATTGTCAACATGTTGAACCGTTACATATTTAATATGTAATACATGTTTCACAATTCCCTTCAAAGTCTCTGTTATATATAGAAATCTATAGCACCAATTGGTATGATTTATAGGTTAACAATGCTTAGAATTATTTTTTGAGTGTTAACAGTTAACAATAGAGACTGGAAGCCTCACAAGCATTTTAGTCAGTGTCAGTCTGAGATATCAAACAAAACAAATGAGTAGGGTTGGCCATCACTTTTCCCTCTATATTTTTTACCCAGACCAATGCATCTAATGAAAATGTAGGTGGTATGGAAGTGTTGCTGTTTACCAGGGGAAAGTGCGTGTGTGTAGGCATTCTTATAAACAAAATACACTCATTTACTCTTTTTTTTTTTTCTTTCTTTCTCAAATTTATTCAATGTACTGTTCTTTAATGGGCACTAGATGGCAGTTGATGCATCAAAAAAGCATATTAAATGTAAGCTGAATTAACATCGTACACACATTCAGTAAACATTGCGCTAAAAAAATGAATTTGACAAAACCAGTCAACTATATAAAATGGTTATCAGGCAAGATGCAGGATGTAAAATGAAACAAAACCTGTTTTTTATCCATCTGTGAATTCTAAATATGCTGTCAATGTACAAAATATTTACTGTATCTGAATCCTCCTTCCAGTTTTGGATATGGCTACCCGTACATAAATTAGATAAAAAATATGCACCGACACTTCTTATCTTCACCTTTCAGTGAAGATTAAATTTTATACTGCATTTCAATACTCAACTATGAATGGAGGATTTTTCTTGCCATACTTTAGACCACTGAATGCTACAGCAGGTTTAAAAAAAAAAAAAAAAAAGTAATGAGAAGGAGGAGAACAATTGTGATGACATTTACTTTGACAGTGACATAAATTTGATCCACCACACAAAAATGTCTTGCTATTATAGCGTGACGAATTATACCATATTTTGGCTTAATGGGACAGTTTGGGCAGCCCCCACGTTAATGAGCCTTGTCAGTTACAGCTTTATCCACTAGAGGCCAGCCTTTCACAAATTTAAACTGAGCAAAGTCACAGAAAATACCATGTAGACTAGCGATCCACAACAGACACCTCTACTCAAGAACAAGCTGTAGTGGTCTGATAGATTTATTTTAATTTAAAGAGAGAAATGAACTTGTGCATAATATGATGACTTGTACGGCACGAACACCAGTCTGCACTGAACGGATGTGTGGATGTTTCAGCACAACTGCAAAATGTTAAAATTATTCAAATTGGCTGTCTAGCCGTTTCTGCTTTCAACATAACCTTCAAAAATCACAAGTAATGGCTGAAGAAAGCAATCTCAGCACACACTGGCCTTTTAGGATAATTTCTGCAAAGAGAGGAACATCATGATTTAATAAACAGCCATGATTGATTAAAAAACAGCTCAATTAGACAACTATTAAAAAGGCTGCCACCATGTTCATAAATAACCATGTCAAGTTGTCAAAGATGATTTACTGTGACACAAAAGGAAAAGTGCTTTAAGGAAACTACAGTTCTTAACTGGTTTCGTATAAAGGGATAAATGCAATTACCGAGCGCAGGAACTGAATTTCCGTGCTGAGGGCCTCACGCAGCATCTCCAACTCCCCTTCCTTATGTGCCTCCAGCTCTTTCTTCAGTCTTCAGAGTGTGTATACACACAGACACACATACCCTGCTTGTTATTATACTTTGTGCTGCTATTGAAGTTGATTTTGCAATGACTGTACCTGTGAACTGTACTGACAGCTCATTTCATCTTCGTGTATCTACCGTATACTGCATGAACACAGTATTTATCATACAGGAGGTGTACAAATAGCGCTATTCCTTTTGACAGTGCGATGCGGCTCGGCAAATTAACCGTGATCACGCACTTAGTCACTATTTCCACCACCTAGCGAGCCGTGGCGTACCCAAGTGCCCGTGCTTGCCCAGGGGTGGATCAGGTATCTCTGGCTGGTATCACTTTTCTACTGAAACAGCAGTCTTCAAATGGTATAGTGACTGTCTGCCAAAGTTTCTTTCTCTTTTTAAATGTCCATTTTCTGACTTAAGAGAGGAGGGGAAAAAATAAATAATAATAATAATAATAATAATAATTACTGTAAATCATTCATTTGTATTTATTTACCCAACGTAATGCTTTTTTGTCACAATTTAGCTTGATTTTACATTTCTTACCCGTAACCCAGGTTAAATATGTCATCTTTTATTTTGGGCGAATGCTAAATGGCTTCATATTAACTTTATCTGCACCCTATATAGGGCATAACAGTTGTGGTAGAGAAGTGCTAAAATTAAGAGGAAAACGTGACAAACACTAATTTACAATATCAATAAGCAGTTAGCATGCCTTTTGTCTTTGGGGGGGGGATAAAAATAAAAATTTCTTGGTTTGCCGTTATATGCATGCTCTGAACAATGTTTGCTAGGAAATTGGATAAAAAGGGTAAAAGGTGACTCACCAGGCCATACTACATTTCTTCCATTGCTCCAGGTTCTAATTTCTTTTTATCATGGGGATATGGTCTTATAACTCTGAGGTTAATATTGAAAAACATTGGTTTAGATTAGCATTAGCATTTCTTAGAACAGAAAGAGTTAAATAAATTCTGTGATCACATTTTGGCGATTTAGAGTTTTTAGCAATTATTCTGTTCAAGTGTTCACCCTCACTCCTCTACTTCCCAAGGAAAAATGAAAAAAAAATAAAAAAATAAAATCTTTGACACCGACTCTTGACAAGTTCGCTGACAGCTGTGATTTGAGCAACAAAGTCAGTTTACTAAAATGTCAACAACAAAAAAATTGATGCTATCAAAATGTTGTTGACAGGAAAATAATATTATGGTTAAACTGACGAAACAGTTGTGCATATTGATTTTACATGCTAGTTTAATCACTTCACCATATGGTCCTCGTCTTGTGGTACTTCTATCCCCTGTACTGAGCCTATACACCAAGCCCGGACACTGACTAAGTATTTTCGCTTCTCTGAATTAACATCATGCAACTTTGACGTTGTTCACGTTACAATTTTCAAAAGCACCCTTATTGCTCAATTCTGATATTTTATTTACATCCAAACTTTCTGCCTTGATGGTTCATTCGTGTTTGTCAGTGACTCGTATCTGCCCCATGTGTGGGCAGACCTCTGCTCTGAAACAAGTCACATGCACACATTTTCAAAATTAATAGTGTATAATACACGAGTCACGAAGATCAAAACTGACAAATTTGAGGGACAATCCATCACTGCGGTAAGGTTAAAAATGTGATCAAACTAGCAGCACAAGCCTTTATTGCAAAAGATGATTTGCTCTGCAGGTTGGCTGACAGCTCGTCAGCTAAGCCTGTGCTGATATTACATTTTTATATAAACAATAACTACCTCACGTTTTATCCTGGTTTACAATATTATCATGACGTGACAGCCCTGTCTGCCATGTTTTTTTTAAACTCATGTTATTTTAACATTGTTCAAAACAGAAGACATCTGTTCACATGCTACCTTCCAATTGGAGGCAGCCTCCTACCAAATGGAATGCAAAAGAAGTGTCGATATCTTGAAATGTCCATGATAACTATATTGTGTGTTGAATGCAGCAATATATCGTATAACTGATGCATATCAGCTGTTCATGTTCGGGGAAAGATGGCGAAGAAAAGGCAGGCGCAGGGCTTTTGCGAGGCTCAAATGGTCACGCATAGGATGTGTGTCAAATTCATACCCATTTGTTGTTGAGCCTAATACGTTGTCAATGCGCGTTTCAAAGACGGCCATCATTTCAGCGTTCGATCGCAAACAAATCAATAGCCAGTGTATGAAGCAGCATGAGTTTGAAAGTGATTTATGGTTACACAGAAGAGGAACGACTGCATCCTGGCTTCGGCCACTTCCTCTTAGAAGCCCCATCTTCAGCACATCCCAAAGCTCTAATCCGGTCTGCCGTTAATGAGAGAGATTTGTGCGAACATCGCTGCCCACACGTATGATTTACACAGCCGTGGGGCAAGCTTCCTGACTGAGGCACGGCATCTATCGATCCTCTCTCCTTCGTCAAGGACATGATATACCAACCAGATGTTGCTCTGAAGGGGGGTTTTATCCGTTTGCCTGACTCTGGAGTGGATAATGTGGGTAACATATCAAAGGCTTAATTAAAGGGATGGGCCCGGTGTTGTATTATTTACACGCTTATTGAGAGGAGGATGGGGAGATGAATGAAGGGGCTGCTTGTGAGTCAAAAGGAAAACAGTCTGGTGTCAATAAATCGCATCTCCAGTCTGATTGGTATTTGACAGAGACGATGCATTTCATTACGCTCCAGTGCTTATAGTGGCTTTTACAGCCAACCCGCATTGGCAGGAACCTTCATAGCGGGGAAGGCCTGCTCAGAAATTGAACACTCAAGTCTTTTACCTGCTTACTTCCTTTCCTTTACATGCTTACCTGAGGCAGGTGCTGTCTGTGAGAGGTTTCTGACTGGCCATTAGCCTCTCAGCCTTTAGGGACTCTGTGAGAGCCACTGTCTCCTGCTGTTCTCTCTCCAGCTCTGTGCACGAATGCAAAAAAAGAAACAGTAACTATAGGTGACACCTTAAAAAGTAATGTAGTAAAGCAGGATCCCGTTTTCTCTTGCACCTGCGAGCTGGAAGTGTAGACCCTGAAGCTCTGTCTCTAAAGATCCCCGCTCTGTTTGCATGGAGACCAGCCAGGTGTTTTTCTGCCTCATCCTCTCCATCTCTAAAATCAGAAGGACTTATACAAATCACCATTTCATAATAAATAGAAATGACGTGAACAAAAGAAAAACAAAGTTCCTGGAAAGCCATCAAAGTACAGATCTAGGTCCAAATAACAGTTCCTTATAATTTTAACTTACCCTGGTAAAATAAAGTTTTTGGCACAGGGGAAAAAAATAAATCAATTAAAAAAAAAAATCACCTTTAAATGTGCACTTAAGCCTACATTTTTACCTTTGTTTATTCCTCGTTAATTCTTATCTCCCATTACATCTCCTATTATCTCAGTCATGCGATTTCTATATTCTGTGAAGGACTTTGTCAGGCACATTACATCCATAACCCTCGGTTTTTCTCAGCAATGTATATACCAAAACAAACATATACCTTTTGTGTTCATTCAAGCCTCTTTCCCCATTATACATGTTTTCTGCAAGGCCTTTAAAATGTAAAATAGCTGAAAATGTGTAATCTCCTAAAAACACTGTCTCTGAGATCGTATACCTAACAGTGATAAACTGCTATACACATGCAATATCTGAATTTTTTATATCGATCTGCGTTCTCCCTAAAAGGTCACATGACCAGATATGCAAAATGACTCACTGATGCTGAGCTTGTGCAGGTAGTCAGACATTTTGCTAGTCAATAGGAGTTCAAAGGTCACATCCATAATGCTGGAACTGCCCACTAACAAATGACTCTTAAAATTAGCGCACTGAAATGAGTTCAATTAAGAGAAGAGGAATTGTAAGATCCCTAAGGAAGTACATCAAACTACCCTTGTTTAGTGTTTCAGCTTCCAGTTGGAGACTCTGTATCGCACATCTGGTCTGACTCTGGAACACGACGTCCCTGTTGCTCAGCAGGTTAAAGTCACTGTTGAAGGTTGTGATCTCCTTCATGAACCTCTCTTTTTCCTCTGCTGACTCCCTCTTCCCTCGCTCCTGCAGGTTTCAAATAAGCAACACGGCAAACAGTGACAACCGTAAAAATAGACAAGGAAACAAGAATGGATTTTTTTTTTGGTTGATTTACACAATTTGGCAGTAGATGATTCTCACTGCTGGTCTGGGAGCCATAACTGTAGCTTGAAAGCCTGTCACCACTTCTTTTCAGTATATCCATCATGCAGCATTGGCAAGCCCTTCAATGCATGCAAATAGTATGCAACAATGGTGACCCTACCATCCTCCTCTCATAACAATGACCATGTCAAAATACAGGAGTGACAAACCCCCAAGAACACCAAGTCTGGTTATACTGGGATAACCGGTATAACATTTGGGAAAATAAATCTGAATGACTGGTCGTAAATATGGCCAGATTTTGACCTCTAGTGGTTCAGGTCTGCTATTACAATTCATGATATACGGTTGTATTTGTCAAGGATTCAATTCGATACTTTACGCAATATGTTCTGTTGTTTTGAGTCGAAAAACTGATCAAATAAACTCAGCATTCATACTGTGTCATTATTACTTACAGTAAATATCAATGTAAAGCTCTCAAACGTATGATAATTAGTTTGCTACTTTTAAGGGAAAGCCTCATTTAGCTGAGGAACCCAGTTAGCTCCTGGACTACACAGTACAACTGTCTGAAAAGTACAATCTCTCTCAATATTACCCGATCAGTAACTGTGTTTCAGCCCTGGGATGAAGGAATCAATGCACGTCAGATTTGCATGTGCGTGCGTGTGCGCATGTATATGCAAGCATGAACATGCCAGTGTGCACTTACCTATGCAAGTGTACCATTACTCTTTCGACAAAAAAAAAAAAAACAAGTGTTAATGTTGCCTTATGTCTGTTTTTCTAACAAACCCTTGCCATCTTACCTTTTTCTTAGGTTTGATGATAGTCAATATTTAAATTTGGGTAACTTGTCTAATATTTGGAGTACAGAGATAATACTGATATTACTGAAAAGCAGAGACGCTCCTCTTTACAATGATGTACACAACTCGTGGATCTAGGTTAAAGTGACTCGAAATGATGTGTGTGCCACGTTCTTATAAATTCCAGACTGCATCAAAATGTGGCTAAATGCTTTCCGCCTTCACGCTTCTTTAAATCAGAGTAGAAATAAGCTGTACCACATATTTCCATACATTTTTCAAAAAAAGATGGGGGCAGAGAACAGCTGCACCTAAAAAGACAAAAAATAAAACACCAGACTCTACGGCAGGTATATATATATATACACACACACACACACACACACACATATGCACATCTTGCACAGCCGACGAAGGACTTCCATTTCAAACATCTTGTTTATCAAGACATGTTATGTACTACTACATGCTGATTTAAAACTGCCTTTCTAACTTTTATAAATTGCCATATAGGTTATAGCTTTTTTTTTCTTTTACACAGATAGATTTCCAAGGATACAAAACATTTAACAGAGAAATCATTTACACTGCATCATAATTTCGCGACACTATTAAAAAATCCATTTAAAAACATGGCTCATTTGGGATCTTCGTTATCTTACCTCCACCAGTATTTGTTTTCCTTCATCTCTCAGCGTTTCATATTCATGCATGGCAACTTGCGTTCAATTGAAACAAACTGCTGAAATTGAAATAACTTGGTGAGTCGGACATACCAGCTCCTGTTTGAGCGCATTCTGTTGCCCTAGCAAGTGCTCCTTCTTCTTCTCTATTTCTTCTTGTCGCTTCTTGATCAGATACAGCTGCAGTGTAGTTTCGGACTGGAGCTGAGCCTGTGGGCACAATTGAGTCTTTAAATCGATAAATTCTTATATTTACAACCCAAAAGAAAGCGTCCAAACATGGGGTATGAAACATCTGCATGAGAGCGCATCAATATTTAAACTACATGATATTTCATTTAGTTATTGACAGACACGCTTGAGTGTTGGTCATTTAGCCTTGTTTATGCTTGCCTGGTGGGTCAATAGTATCCATACTTAATGCAAAAGAAATGCTAATGGTGTGTGTAATGCACCCTCACGTCATTTCGTTTGTAGGTCATTCTGTAATTGGAATAATGATGAGAATTCAAGCCTGTGTCACAAAAGCATATTGCAATCTGTTTCTTTATCAGGTCACTGAGGTGTGAAAGACACAAAGCATCCTTCAGGTAATTGCTTTCTCTCTGACATCAAGACAACGCAGTGGAGGCAGTGGGAACATAACACAAATCTACTTCGAAAATAATATTGTATATAATTGATCCCCCACACACCACTTTTCCACAAACACAGAGCAGCTGCTGGTGCCAGAGCCAATGTCAGTCTGGGTTACCAGCTAACTTTTTTTTTTAGGAACACGTCCTCATTTCGATCGGTTTTAGAGCCAGGCCATTACATACAACAGATGAGGGCGTTCCCTAAAGCATGATGTGACCATAAAAACGAGGTACAGCAAAGACACTTTTACATCTGGCCTTGAAAACATATTTTATCATCCAATTATTCAGCATTTATACACAGCACAACAATATTGCCAACATATAGTTAACAATCACGTGCAAGATGACAGATAAGTTTGGTTTTTATTTTGAATGTGCAGTTGCTCAAAGAAAGCTTTACCATTAACAATGAATCTCGAATTCAGCAGTTGTGTTATTCCAGCCACCATCGATTCAAATGATTTAATGGTTGTGACATTGATTTCTTTGAGTTTAGTTTAAGGGTAAAATAATATTAAACCCTTTATGTAAATAATTTGCAGTGTTGCAGTGTATTAGCCCAACCCCTCAGCTCCTGATGTCACCGGATCCCCAGTTCCAGGCCAGAAGGAACAGAACCGACTTTGATGGTTGATACTGCGGTAGAAGAAAAAAAAAGAAAAAAAATTCACAGAACCACTCTAGATTAGAGAGGAGCTCCAGAGCCAGCTTAAGCACCGGCAGGGTTGGTGGAAAAGCACCTGGAAGCTTCTCAGGGTCCCAGGCATTCCCAGCAGGTGGCTCTTCAGGAAGGGAATAAAAATGCCCCTTGCTGAAGAAGACGTTGAGGAAGAACGATACTCCAACACACGCACTCCTAACCAAAACTCTCTCGCCTTTTGAAGACCTGAGGAGATGCAACCTCCAGTCCAGCTCCAGCTCTGACCCACTGGAGCCTGCACTCCTCCAAAATCCTTTGACCCAGTAGCACTCCCTTACTGGACAAGGAGTCCAGCATGCTTCTCACTTACCCAACCCTTAAATAAAAGGGTTCCTCTGAGGGTTTACCTGGCTATTTGTGCCGGAGCAGCTGTTCATTATAATACACACTAATAACAATATTGGAATAAAATTAGAAACCCACAGTGAAATGAGTCCACAATTTATGGCACCGCTACGGTCATCAGGATTTTGATGACTTGTTTTCAGCATGTCTTGAACTTTGCCAGGTTTTCCACTGGCCTCTTTAATGAGCTAATGGTTCCTGGCACAGATAAAATGTTATAACGTACTTTGTATACTTAGAAAGCCATATATAGGTATTAACATTTCATAATTATAATGAGCAAAGTCATTTAAACGCTGTCCCACAAATTATATAAATGCATTTCCTCCCATTGAATTGCACAAACACTCAATCTTTAGCCACAAGCATATCCACTTGGAGCGTTTCCTCTGGCGCTTCACTAAATAAACAGCGTTTCATGGAAAAGAGAGGCATACCTAATAAAAGCCCTACTCACGTTATGCTCCAAGCATAAGGCAATTGTACATAATAACGTGTCCACTGAGGCTACATTCATGTTATTACTTTGCTGAAAAATATTTCTGCAGGGAAATTACATTTCTTTAATGTTATCAGCTTTCTGCACAAATATTACAATTGAGTCTCGTGTTAATGCCGATTATACGTAATTTCTCTGCCTCATAACACAACCGGTATGTGTCTGGTCTTTATTAAGCATCTTTGGTTTAAAAATACATTTTTAAAACAACAACAAACAAAAAAAACAACCTCACGTAGAACAAATTTGTCACTGCTGCGGAGCATAACACATAATCTATAATGGTTTATGAAGGGGTTAACTGAACTAATGTAATCCAGCGGAAACGAGCGATTGATTTTGCACTGCCGCTTCCCATTGATCCACTTCATCTTTAATGAAGCCATCCAAATAGATGAAGTGTTTTAATCATAAAACAAATCACTCCCTATACTAGGACATTGTCCACACAGGTAGGATTAAACTAGAATCCTGCTGGACCCTAGAATCATTTATCCCTTAAGCCTTTTATTCTGTTCTGTAATATTCCTTTTAAAATCCCATATGAATCTTCTCTTCATCTCAGTGATGATCAATCTAAACAAGATGGATGGAAATAGATACTCAAAAGCCCTTCCCATCTTTGGGGTTCCTCCTCATCTGACATATTTTCCGATCCAATCTCTTGGGGTACTTTAAGCCATGAACGAGTGTGATGTTGAGCGACATGACAGATCGTGCACATATCCTTGGGTGTTTCACATGACTTGGCTCGGTTACTAAGTGGACGTCAGTACGAGGGGTTAAAGTAACAATAAAAATGGATTTGATAAAAACGCATGAGAAGTAAAAATCGAGCTGATCAAAATGAGAGTAAATAAAATAAAAACAAGTGATAAACAGCCATCAAATTACATTTGTAATGGCAACTGAGTTTTTAATTCACATACTTTTTCCATCACCTTTCTTATTATCAAATAATATTTGTTAACTTCCACCCTTCTGTGTGACCACCCTGTATGATAACGGTAGTGTTGTGAAGGCTAAATTCTGAAGGACAGGACGTGGTAATAAATGACGAACACGGCTCATATTTGATCAAAACCTGCACTTTTTTTTTTTTTTTTTTTTTTTTAATCGAACCGTCTTTGAATTCATCAAATGGCTGTTCGTCACTTTGTTTTGTTTTAAATCCACTTGCATTCTGACCAGCTCGATTTTTACTTTACGTGCGTTTTTATCAATTCGTGTGTTCCCTTCACCCCTCGTAGATCATGCACATAAACACAGGAGCCCCATCACACCCGTGTTGTTTTGCAGAACCTGGCTAGGTTCGCTTTACCAAGAGGACGTCAGTATGCCGCATCTGCTTATAGCGAGTGTTTTAATACGTGCATCTATGCATCCACAGTGCATACAACTCATACCTATTTTTTTTAGAAGGAAAAAGTGTCAACACAATTAAAGTCATATAACACAATAAAACATTGCTGAATAACTGCTTGTATTCCACACAAGAAACACATGGGGGGGGGGGAAATAATCGGAAAACGCTATACAACTGGCAGAAAGATGAACGAGCTCACCTTCTCGTCCAGTTCAGTACGTGCATGCTCCAGCTTTTCAGTAAAAGACTTGATGTTCTCCTCAGCCTTGATGATGGCCGTTTTTACTGAACGGGAGAAAGATTTCAAAATTGTGTTTAATGTCATTGATGGTACGTGGTGCAGGTCAACATGAGATAACCGACGACCCATGGGCCGCTTACGAGGATCGAATGCCTCCGAACCCCCTTCTGATCATCCTTCACTTTAACGGCTCGATGGCTCTTGCGTGGAATTGTACTCACTGGCTTCGTCCTTTTGTCAGTGGTTATGTTCAGGCTGGTTTAACCAGTCTGACTTTTCTACTAACGTTACACATTAAGGTACAAATGAAAAAAAAAAAATAATATTAAAAATAAATAATAATAATAATAAAAAAGAGCAGGGTTATCGTTATGCGTCATAAAACACCGGTTTAGAAATCGCATTCGGTATATTGACCAACAGAACGCTTAAGAGTGAAAACATCCTAAACTAAATCCCGTCCGTGTCGTGGTCTCGTGGAGCATCGCGATATTTCAGACGTGACGCTATTTTTCCGTTAATGCTCCATTACCATTTTCTTCACCACTAGCTAATAGCTAATAGCTAGCTGTCAAAGGGTGCTTCTGACTAGTTAGCTTAGCTTAGCTTAGCTTAGCTTAGCGTTCGTGTGACCGACGGGTTTTTATCATACCTTCGTGGAGCTGGCGAGAGTTTTCGGACACTTGGTGCTCGGTCAGCAAAATCTGCTGAAACAGACAATCCAGACTCATATCAGCTATATGTTATTGTAAATAATAATAATATATATAATAATATATACTAATAAATCAATAAACTCGGCCAAAAGAGCTTTATTTAACGCTAGCTAACCGCCTTTTGAACAGAAATTTAAAGCGCGAGCGGCTGTGGAGCAATTGCGCGAGCCGACACGCCCACCAATTAGCAGCGTGCAAGTACCTGCGCGAGCCGACGCGGACACGCCCACCAATTAGCTGCGTGCAAGTACCTGCGCGAGGACCTTTCCCCCCACTTAGACGCTGTCACACAAGTTGAATCAATCAAGGAATCAATCAAGGAATCAATCAAGGAATCAATCAAAGAATCAATCAAGGAATCAATCAAAGAAATGGACAAAGTGGCCCGGAAATGTTAGTGTGGTCGTGAAAAAGTGCAGACTGTTAAGCCACTGACACTGCATATCTGGCTTTTTTTTGTCTTTTGTCTTTTCAGATGACATGGCGCATATAAAAAAACAACCAAACATAAGATGAGTATCAGTGTAAAGGTCACTATCCATCACCCGGCAGAGTCTGTCTACCTAAGTCTATTCATTTTTACCTTTATTTTGCCAGTAGAATCCCACTGAGACAGTATTTCTTGATTTTTTTTGCAAAGGAGATCTGATCAAGAGGCTGGCGTGGTTTTAATTCTGAGCAAATTTGGTCTCATGACCTCGACAGTCGCTTTACAACCTGCCGATAAACCTACCAAAAGAAGAAGAAATTGACATGAGTTTCAAACTTCCTGCCATTTTCTGGACTGACATTGAATCATTTAATTTCCACGTTAATATTTATTTGGGAGATTTTAACATTGCAAATTGCATATAACGTTGCTCTTCTTTGAGCTGTTAGCCTATTTTGAGTTTTTTTTGCCACACATGCGCATAAAACAATGAACAAAATGAAAAGACATCAGATTAACAGTACAAATGCTCTCAATAACCTGATATAGAATAGAATAGAAAGCTCCTTTATTGTCACATATACATATACAAGTACAGTGAAATTGATTCTTCGCATATCCCAGCATGTTGGTAAGCTG
>JAOUQW010051448.1:0-15510 GCA_028565825.1 Olivaichthys viedmensis | reverse complement strand
AATAAGTCTGTAATGTAATGAAACATGGAGAAGGTGAAAGGGGTGTGCAGACTTTCCGGCTTGACTGTATATATATAAATAGATGCTGCGCTTCCAGCATTATTCTGGAACACACAGAGCCTCATCAGCTACAACTTGGATTCACAGATCCAACTCCACGCCAGTTCGGACTTTGACACGCTTGCAATCATCGAGCTTCTAACAAACAAAGCTGAAGTTCATTTCCTCATTGACTCTGTGTATAAATATCACCACGCATTCATTCACACTTTGCAAATTCTTGCCGCAGTCTACCTCTGCGCGTTACAGAGCCTTATTGCCATTATTGTGTTTAGCAGCGGCGTAACTAGGATCTTATGGGCCCGTGTGCAAAAATTACTTTCAATGAATAAAAAATGATAATGAAATTTACTTGCTATTGTTATGTCTCAGCCAAGTTGATGCCCTCAAGGCATGCCTCTCCCGCCATGTTGATCCATAGAATACGGCTAAGAGTTAAAGGTATGATACTCACTCAAGTGAAGTTCATTCTACGTGAAATCATCCACGATAGCCTTCAAATCCAAATTCCTGTCTCTGGCCAGGGCCGAATAGCCAAACCATTAAGTCTCTCCTGTCCTATGCTGCTCCTCAGGTAGGACTTGATGAGCTTTAGTTTAGAAAACGAGCGCTCTGTTGTCGCAACAGTAACAGGTAGTGTTAGGAATAGCATCATTGCAGTGCACACTTCACTGAAAGACGTCAATAGGCCGATTGCTACGGGCCCCAATGCGATTGCTCCCCCTGCACTCTCGGTAGTTACGCCACTGATCTTTAGATTACCGAACTCTGCTTTTGTCCCTCGACTCTCTGTTGTCTTTTCTACATTGATCTGTTTGCCGATGAACTTGACCTCTGTCTGCTTGACCACGATTCTGCCTGCCGATTTCAATAAAGCGGTTTGCGATTGTATCCAGCTGTCTCAGCCAATTCGTTACAATTTCACCCTTTGAGTTGAGTTAATGGGGTCGGTCTAAAATTATACCCAGAATACACATTCTAAAAACCCAGTTTCTTCTTCAGCATGCTATATGGAGAAACAGGTCAAGCAATGTTGTGTATAAGTTTATGCATAAGGGAAACTTCATTTCCACTACAACTCGTACTAGATGGCTAGAAAATGATATCATTACAATTTTGCGTTATTATATCATGCTGAAATTGAAATTGAAATCCATAGCAGTCTGGTTTTACTGCTGCAGAATAAAACAGAACAGTGAAGCCCAATGTGGAGTTTCCATTAGAAACAGATTTATGGTTATAGGGAAATTGGGAGGCTCCACACGTAATGCTTGAATGAAAAAACATGAAGAGAGGTATTAAAATAGATGGAGGCCTGAAGGGATCAAAGTAAGTGCATTTTTGTTTGTGCTCCTACACCAGGAAATACAACTTTTCTGATTCTAGATTAAGATGTAGTAGGTTCAGCGCTATGTAGCTACAATAATATCATAAAGGATGATAGATTTAGTTATGGACCTTTTGTGAGTTCATGGATTTTATGTTTTATTTACCTGAATGTTCTCTGAGAATGGTTTATTTAATTTATTAGAACATGCTGGTGGCACCATTCAGGACAATTTAATTTAGCACTGGTGGAGCTGCAAGACAAATGCTTTTTCTTTTGTCTGTGATACAATGGCTATGATAACTTGGCAAGCTAGCTAACGTAGCTAATAATTCTTTGAGTAACGTTGGATAATACATGCACAAGCTAACGTCGGTGGCTCTTGTGATTTTTAAAGCAATGAAATAACTTTTCCTCAGATAATTCCACGCAAAATGTCTTGCCACAACATTAAAAAAATATTTGCTGTAGGAAAACACGGCACAACTTGCCATTTTTTATTCTATCTGCATTGTTTGGGAACATGTTTACATTACATCCACCGACAACCACCGAATTATGTCATCAGCCGTCTAGCTCTCTAGTTTTCTTTTTCTTATTTTCAAGTCTCAAACAGTCAATAAAATAAATTTAAAATAACTTTTATACCATGTATCATTTACTACTGTCCCTTTTTTCAGATTCTCACATTCCCTGTTTTATCAATTCTAGCACGTTTAGTCATTTGTCTATTTCACATCCTCAACTTGTATGATAATGAGAGGAGCATGCCTTATTTACCTGGGCAGTATCAGATGCATCATTGGCTAATCATTGTACACAAGAAGCGTTTGATTATTAGAGTCTAGTCCTACCATATTAGGCCAATAGATGTCAGCAAGACTATAATTGGGTCAATGTATTTTAGGAAGGTCCGGATAGCTTACTGAGCGACTTTTCATTGTCAAGCACACAAACACACCTACAGCTCGGGCCAAATTGGTCCGAACCGGAATAGATTTGCCGCTGACAGAGACGGTATCGGTCTGTACCTATATGAAGTCTAGTGCTTTATTAATGCTGTGAGATTACTAAGCAGTATTATGCACTATAATACTTCATATATGTACAGGCTTCAGGTTCTATTCCATTTACCCTGATTTTGCACAATGATTATAAACTTGGAAATAAACAGGAAAGGTTTAGAATTACAAAAAAATTTAAATAAAGAAAAGTTATGACAAGAAGAAATATTCAAGATTCTGCACCATTTCTAGGTCACTATTAAAATTTTAGGCCAATTTTTGACATTGACCATGTTAACTCCTTTGTACAAAAGGTCAGATTTCTTTGAGTCTTATTACTTCCATTGTGTTCAGATGACACTCAAGTGGATTTGATCTACTCATCAGACGCTTGTTTAAGTTAATCAACTTGCAGCCATTGTTCACCTATTATAAATAAGGCTGTGCTGATATGTCATTAGATTCCCAATTGGTTTTACCCTAATAAAAAGACTGCTATGTTTAGAACAGGGGCGTCGCCAGACTCGGGCTGATGCGGCTGTAGCCCTGAATGGTTTTGTGCCGCAACATTTTATAGATCATCAATTACACAGTCGAACTCGAGCAAAAAAACGGTATGTGTGTAGTGCGCATAAGAGTTGTAGTCAGTTACGTAATTTGGGAACTATTATCACTAATCGGTGTATGTGCAATACAGAAAAACATTTCCCATCAGACCAAGTGTCTCCGCGCGTAACGTGAAGAGAGTTGGAAATCAGATTCTGTGTAGCTGTCAGCACTAATAATTATAACAAAATTAAGCTGTTTTTCCTGTAATAGAGAATCAACGAGAAAGTTATCCAGAAGAAAGATCGAACTATTAGGTCCGCGACAGTGAGTCAACATCAAAAATCATCTCAGCCTAAAGAATAATTATCATACCATTTAATATTAGGATCAAGAATTACAGATATGATCCTTACCTGAGTGTCTAAGAGATTTACTTTGGTTAATTTATTTGCTTGTGGTGTCAGGAGGCAAGAAATTGCCACTAATTGCCCTAAGTTTAGTACATCGAATGGAATATGCAATCAGCTGCATCTCTCATCAGCTCCCATTTCTCCACCTTTTTTGCGTTGACTCTCAACTTTTTGTGCAATCCTCCCTCAAATGCATATGTATGAGTGTTGCCTTGTACATAATGCATAAATCCACCTGTGCGTTTATGCTTGTATACCAGTTTTGCACATAGCACACAAGGTTTTTTGCACAGTATGCAGCCTAATTGCGCCTAAAAACATGGACACAAACATCTTAGTACATCTGTCCCTCAGTCTCATTCTCTCTGAGGATAAAGAACTGTGATCAGGCGACCTCTCCTCATCATCACCTTCACTACAAAGCCAAAGAACAGGGACATAGCTCTTTTATTACAGTAGGCGCTCATCCTAAATATTGTGTTAGCACTTATATTCTCTGCTGCAAAAGGATGGAGGAGGCCACTGCCATGGTGAAGGACAAATATTGCTGACTGAAAAAGCAGGTCACAAAGTAACACAGGGACACATTAAAGACAACACCCACCGATAACATGTTTGGTTATAAATTATGATTTAATTAGGTGTTCAATATGGCTGCAACTTCTAACAAAGCCTCATATATCTGTAGCATAAACTCTGGCTAAGGAGTAGAAGTCATCCTCCTCAGACAGGTAACATATGATCCGAGTTCTGACCTGACCCGAGAAAGAGAGAAGACGACAGGTAAGACAGAGAGAATATGGAATATTAAATTGAATAGGGTGGTCCAAACGTATAGCAAAGTTAAACATGTGGCTAGCAAAAATGCAGACATGACACCACTAAAGTGACACCTCTCTCTCAAAAACAGTTGCTTTAAAGTTAAAGAACAAAATTACTGCTGTTTAATACAGGCAGGTTCATTTAATGCAAGACTTCCCCGCTGACAGACATATGGCTGTTTGAATGTTCACATAAAGAGTTTGTGTTTTGTCAGTATTTAGATCATAACACTATTTAAGGAAGCCTGTGTATAAAGCTTTAAAGGAAAAAAACAACAGAACGCACATTCTCTTGTAACGCTGCAGTCTTGTGCACTCTGCATAAATCCATAAAATATCAGAGGCTTAGAGGATGAGAGGTGGTGGGACTAAAAGATCAAACCCCATTCGCTGTCATCGAGTGCAGCATGGTAGCACTTCAGTGGCTCTTTGAGCTTGAAGCAAACATGACTCAGTATTTTAGCACTAAGATTAGTCCACTATGGGTCAGATGTACTGCAAAATGCGTGCAAAATGCGCCTTGATGCGTCTGACTTCAATGTTTAATTTACTAAGGCTGTAGTTCATCTCACAAACTGGACCTGGGACCGCTAAATGCTTTTTGCGTGAGACGCATATTGCGGTTTAAAAGCCGCTGTGAAATGGTTAGCAATTGAACCATCGAATAGCTCAGAACTAAAGAGGAAATGCCAGTTCAGTAATGAAGAGATCAATTTGTTAATAAATGAAATTCCGCTTTAGTCGATTTACTTAGTATAACACAAATAGTATGGGATACCATGCCTCTGCGTGTCTGGCTGAAGACATATCTATTCACGCCTGTAAGGCAGATGACGCGTGGTGGCGTAGGGGGTCACGTCAGCTATATACCCCTCATCATTACTGTCTCTCCTTAGTTCTCACGCTCTTCACCTTGCTGAGAACACATCACGCCAGTCCGAATTATTCTATCTTGCTAGCTGGTCCGCTCAATATTTCACTTGCTCCACTGGTTAGAATGGCAACATCCTCACATGGTGGGCAGGCTTTCCATGGATCACTTTTTCTTTCTTTTTTTTAATTTTTGCAATCTTTTTCAAACCTGCTGTAGCAAATCTTCGAACTAGCTGCTGTTTGGCTTGTTAACAGTTGCCCAGGATAAGCTTGCAGTCTAGCCTTATATCATCTTCAAAATAGTCGATAGTCCATGCTAGTAGAGCTCTAATGCAGCCTGATGTGTGTGCGTTTTTCCACCAGCTCTGGCAGTCCATTCTAGAAAGCTGTGTGACGTTTCTTGAAAATATCCTTGTGCAAAATATCCTCGTTCGTCTTCCATTTCCCCTCCAGGAGAGGAGCAGACCTGCCGAGGTCCGATTCCCCCCCCCTTGCACTCTCGGGCCGGGAGTGAAAGTACCAAAAGGGCAAGGGTACATGCTGCTCACCGCGTTACATGACCTCCGTCTAGGACGGGCGCAGGGACAAGGTTTAAAGTTTAATGACTAATTTGGCGGAAACCTTAACCAATCTTGTCTCTGTGTTTCTACACTGTTATGTTCCTCCCTGTTAGGTCTGTGCTTCCTAAAAGAGTGGAATTATACACTACGTACACCTGATCATACTATAAAAATAATGAAGACAGTATCACTATGAAATAACACATTTTAAAATGTTTAAAATATTTTGCGTTTTCTTAAAGATTTTAACAAAATAAAGATTACAGAAACAAATGTTTGTATTCAAGTTATTTACAAACATTTTAAAATGTTAATTTAATTTTTTCCAAATTAAAATGGCAATTTTTTTTTATTGCTTCCACCCTGTTATGTTGGTCAGTCCTGTTCTCATATTCCACCCTGTTATGTATACATTTAAATCAAATAATGTTAACAAATATTGCACAGAAAGATCTTGAAGAACTGTTATTAGGTACTCGTATTTTAAAAGTCACTGTTTATGTAATACGTTGTTGATAGAAATGTCACATCATTCACTTCTTAATAATTGTTTTAAGACCCATATAAAAACAAAAATGGCCCTGATAGACCAAGGGGCACTTAATACATTGTACGTTTTGATGTATTGACACATTTTCAACACATACAGAAGGTTATACCCATGTCCCCAACAGGGTGAAAATATCTGAGGGTTCAATTCATAGAAAACTGCTTCTATTTTATTCTATTCTGTTCTATTCAACAGTCTGAGCTCTACTACTGTTTCACACACAGTTTAAAAAAGATGACAACTTTTTTTTGGATGTCCTGCGGTCCAAAAGGCACCGAATACAATGAATGACCCAATTTACACACACTCAGGCACATGGTAAGTGTAATGAGAGAGTGTGTGTGATTCCTTGACACGTTTTAACACAACCACAATATGGGCATGTGCATTAGCTGGATCCTCAAGAAGGAACCTGTCCACCTAAAATATATTGGTACCCGTCACGGTTACGTAGCGGCAGAGACAGGACACAAGTGCGAAGCGACCTTCAACATCGAACATTTATTACTATAACGAAACTGAACATGCATAACATGCCGTGACAGGCGTGCTAAACACACAAAACAGAAGACAACACAGGACGGAAACAAGGGGGTATTTAAACACTTAGAAATCAAGGGAAGACGGACATGGAACAGCTAGTAACATTTAATCTGACTCACGTGACCGGGAACAAAACATCAACACAGCACGCGTGGCACTTGTTGGCATGGCGAACGCCACGCTTTGTCACACGCACCGCAGCGCGAGCCAGCGTGCACGTGACAGTACCTAAAAGTACTTAAACTACTCATCTGCCTGAATAAAGAGTCATTAACTTCTGAATCGCCTTGTAATTGTTTACTCATTTAAGAAAGATTTACAAAGTATTGAAAGACAGTCCATTAAGTAGTTTTATCAGTGTGAGTGTAAATGACAAAAAAGGTCTCATTGTTTGCTTAAGGGAATCTAATAAGCACTCATCAAACCTATTTCCGCTAAACACATCTGTGAAGATTTCTGAGCTACAGAAGCATTTAATTACTTGGTAGTGCTTGAGAGACCTCGCAAAATATATTATGCAGTCACATGTCCACTTTTCACTATCCTCTTTAATTTACACAAAAGTAGGTGTTTGAGCCAGTGTGATTACAATAACAATACTAACAATGCTAACAATGCTTCTTTTAATATGCAGGCTGGCACTGCATCATCTTAAGTACATAAAGGGCAATAAACATCTCCACAGGCGTAGGCTCTGAGCTTTAATAAGACAGACTGGTCATATTCCTTCTAAGAAACAGTAAAGAGAAGGTTTTTATCATCTACTAATAGACGGGAGAGCCAGGAAAACAACCCAAGGGCACAGAACAGTCATTTTACTCCTGTAACCATAACCTTAAAGGTATATTTTCAACTTGCATTTTTTGCCTTATATAAATCTTAAAAAACTATTTTACAGAGATATTTTGTTAAAGAGCCAGCTAAGTGAAATTAAAGAATAAATAAATGAGAGAGAGACAGAGACAGACTGTGTGATTGGAATCTACCCATGATTCCCTGGCATTCTGAATTTAGTCAACTGAATGATTACAGTTGGGGAGAAGTTGTGGCCAGATCGGTGCATTTTACATAACACAACTCTGTATGCTTGTTAAGCTGCTATCTGCCCCAGCATGAAAAACACAGCAGAAGATGGGTCTATCCATTTCTGAATGATAACAGTTGAGCTGGGCTACAGGGTGGGGAAGAAAAACACCCCGGGTAGCTTTCTGTTCGTTTATTGGCAGGGAGTGGAAAAAGTGCTGGTTAGGATGAATGCTCCTCACAATGTATTTAAATAAATACCTCAGGTAAACTAACACAGTTTTCCCTCTCTTATACTGTTCATACTTAGACCTTATCAATAACCTTTTTGCCTCTTTACTTCAACACAATATTTTAAGAACATCCAGACATTCCAGCATTAGCAACTGGCTAAATTCTCTTAATTCATATGAATTTATTTTATTTCATTTTCAAGCAATTACGGACTGTTCCTCATGAAGGGAATAATGGCAGTCTGTGGAATTAAGTCTTTGAGCGGTGAGGTTTTGGGAATGACCTGTTAGGGGTGTCGATTTGTTTTGTTGTGGGCTCCAAATTCTAAATAAATGGATATAGGTAGAATAAATAAAATGAAAGACTAAAATTTACATCCATAAAACCTTTTAAAGCCTCTGTCTCCCCTCTCACAGGTGCAAATGGTTTAGTCCACCCTGCACACAGATTGATTGCTTAAATGTGGTTTATTGCATTTGATGCAGAAAATCTAATGCCATCTTGCCTTTCCCCAAGGAAAAAAACCCCAAGAAACCAAAATATAAAAGATAACTGTTAACTAATTCCTTTCATAAGAAAGGTGAGATCAGATTGCTAATGGCTTAAGAATAGATTAAGCTCATTAAAAGCAGGATAGTTTAAACAGATTAGCATAATAGCACATGTCAGAAGAAACATAATTGTATGGTTGTCTGAATTGCAGAAGAAATGGAAGAGAAGGAAGTGTGGAAGGGTGTGGGGAATAAAAATCAGGAAGGAGCGTGTATACTATGAATAGTTTTTACAATGTAATGACGACATTATCTGTTGACTTAATCTAGCCTCAGTTTGATATTATAAAAAACCACACAGTCCTGTTTTGTAAATCCCTGCATCTGCATCTTTAAATATATTCATCCCATCTGCGCTTTTTAATAAATGAACACTGATTTTAAGAAAAGGGCCATACATACATTACACGACAGGGCCCAGAGGTTGGTGCTATGCTGCAGAAGGTTGCATCACATGTGCAAGGCACAATTATATGACATTCTGGTGAAGAGTTTTGCCTCCTCAGAGCGAGCTCAATCCCAGAGTACAGCTGGAGGAGATGCGCTCTCATTTTCATTGCTCAACAAGGGAGCCTTAGGAGTGGAGCTTACAAATGGGGCTTTATTTGGATCCTTTTACTGAGCTGCTAGTTGTGAAAAGTGGACAGAGACAGAGACAGAGACAGAGACAGAGAGAACGGTCATGCCAATAAAGCTCGCTGAATTGAATTGACAGAGAGGAGGCAAGAATAGAGGACCGCATCCCTATACCACTAACTATCCTTTCATTATCTTTTAGCCAAGATTTGCCACTGCAGTCAGAAGGGAGGAAAGAGGGACACAATTTAAATCAGTAATAGTGGGACATATTAATACAGGACACAGGAAAGGCAGCTTAGGAGGAACTAAATAAATAATAGTGAAAAAAAACAAAAAATTAGCCAAAACAAGGCATACGGTTTTTGAAAACTGAAAAATGAGCAGTGAAAGGTTGAAAGAGAGAAGGAGCTCAGTTTAGAGGCAGAAGAAAATCAGAAATGGGGGAAATGAGAAACAGACTGACAGTGAAATGAGGAGTAGCTGCATACTGTGGGACTGATCATCAGCTGTTTGATGAGCGTCCAGTTGTGGAGGTCATAGTTCACCCTGAAGTAGCCTGTCTGATTGATGTTTCCCAGCAACCACATATCGTCTATGCGGACCACTCGGTGTGTAATAAATAAACAAGGAGAAGGAGCTAGGTGAGAACTTTTAAAAGGCACAGCCTGAGAGATCTTTATAACATCAGCATTTTCATTCCTTTACAAAACACAGGCACACTTGCACACATTTAATCCACAAACCCATACAAACACTCTATAATGGTTATAAAGGGGTACACAGTGACAGACACTCCAGTGGCGCTAATGGGAATGTCTATAGTCAATCAGGCCTTTCATTGTGGAAATTGTGCCCTGATTGCAGTTTCTAAAGAACCTACTCATCGTTGCTCATCCATTACGGGGAAGTGAACTTCAGAGAACCTTGGGAACCTTAGGGAACATGAGATGAATTGACTGGTAACTGATTCCTTTGCTGAAAGGAATGAGATTGCACACTGACAACAACACACTTCATGTTCAAAGCATTTATGCTTGAGTGGTTTTTGTGAACACATTATTTATTAGTTCTCAAACAAGTGTCACCCACACTGCATTTAAAGAAGATTTCATCATTCCTCTTTGTTTCCTTCAGATTAAATCAGAAAACCAGGTCTGCTATCCCAGAGTAAACGTATGATTGAGGGAACTATCCATAAATCCTGTTCTTAGGGGGCATTTCTTTCCTTCCCTCCAAGCTTAGTCTGTTTATCCCATGCAATTGATGCTATCATATGCCATAATATTATATCAAGACTTTTCAGAGATAACAAACACGCTGCTTGAGTGCTTCACACCAATTGGCAGTTGTTTAAGATGGTGCAAGCACTACGTTCATAGTCTGGAAATAATGCATATAAATGGAGCATCTTTGATCAGAATCAGAATATTTTTATTTGCCAAGTACAAGATGTACAAGGAATTTATTTTGGTGCTGTTTATTAAATACATACAATTAAATACAACAATACAGTATAACAAAATTTCAATACAGTACAGTGCACAAATGTAGTGTACAGTATGCCATATAAATACAAATAAATTATAAATCTAAAATGCAAATTAAAAGTGTTCAATGATGCAATGGCTATCATATATTAATACAATGGCCATAATACCTGAAATATTTAATTTTACAAAAGAATTACAAAAAATTTTACAAATAAAATCTGTATATTAAAAAAGAATGTACAGTTAAGTATCCAAACAGTGAGTGTTTTGTGTAATTACAGTGACATTTTTATTGCTATATGCAGTAGAGTGCACATGTGCTACTTATCATTGAAGAGGGATGTGGGTCAATGTTTAAGAGTATTATAGCCTGGGAAAAGAAGCTGTGCAGGTGTCAGCTGGTGTGGGACTGCAGGGCACCTATCCTCGGTTTCCGCTATGAAGGGAAACGCTGAAAAAGAGGGTGGCTGGGGTGTAAGGGGTCGGACATTACGCTTCCTCACCCTAGATGAATACAGGTCTGTGAGGGGGGAGTATTGGCAGCCAATGGTTTTCTTTGCACTGCACTGTAGTTTATACTCGGAGTGCAAAATTGCAGAACTAAACCAGATGGAGATTGAAGACATGATTGATTCAATGGTGGCTGTGTAGGATCGGGCAAGCAGCTTCTGTGGCAGCTTAAATTTATTTAGCTGTTTAGTTGCAGGGCCTTCTTGGTGATTGTGTTAATGTTTCTGTCCCATTTGAGATCCTGCTGAATGGTGGTGTCTAGAAATTTGTGTGACTCTGCTCTGCTGAGCATTGAACCATATATTTCCAAGGAAAGGGATGGCAAACACCTCCTTCTGAAATCAATGATCATCTCCAGAGTTTTCTGATTGTTCAGCTCCAAGGTGTTAGCCTCACACCATGACACCAGATGACCTATTTCTTTTCGGAATATGGACTCATCTTTATTTGAAATGAGACTGTGACAGAGCTTCTGTCCATTCCTGGATACAGACTATAAATCCGGATGTAGATCTAGATCCCTAATGAGCAAGCCAGAGGCGACAGTGGCAATGAAAAACTCCCTGAGAGGACATGAGGAAGAAACCTTGAGAGGAACCAGACTCTAACGGGAATCCCATCATTTTATTGGTTGACACTGGATAGCTGGATTTTTATAATTACAGTATCATAAGTACACTAATAATGTATAGATTATTCTTAGTTGTATTACCATATACTCCAGACAATAAGCCAATCCGTAGTATAGGAGGCATTGTAGAAGTGGCAGTAATACACAAGGCGTTCTATTTTACTTACCGTTTGCACAGCTACTAAAATGAAGTTTGCACTTTAGAGATCTCTATTGGTATATAGTCTAGTTTAGTTGGCGTGGTTGCCATAGTTCAGTGCTGTACACTTTTCTGAGCTGAAGTCTTTCTTGCTACAGTCCTGGGGTCTCATTTATCAACCGTGTGTATGCATGGCGATTTATCGAGTTATTATTTTGTGTGAGAATGTGCTTATATTTAGAAATACTCCTAAGAATGAGTATGCAGAATCCCCTAGCAGTAGAAAAGTATAATCGTGGGAGAACTGATTATGAGGAGCTCCCATCCCACTTAGTCAATCATGTCAGCATAATTAGCAGAGTTATTGCTTCTCACAACAAGGTGCAGACAGGTGACACAGCATTGACAGCATTTGTCACCTGCCCTCATGCCAAATCTTTCTTTTTCTTAGACTAACTATTTGTAAAAGTGCCAAATAAAACACTTTGTGCAACAGTATCTCTATCTCAACATCTTAGACCTTTTGACATGCTGCATGTTGTCCGCAACAAGCAGGCTACTGGGCTTTTTAAAGGGAAGTTGTTTACCATATATGGCTATTTGGGAGGCGAGTCTTTATGTAAATGTGTGTGGCTGTGCACGAGCAGAGCAAGTTAGAATGTGTGGGATTTATCAATGTCCATTGCGTACAGCTGTGTGCGTACACACGTGTGACAAATGGCAATTTTCTAGTGCGTATTGGCGGTTCTTACGCACAGAATGAAAACTTGTTCTATGCATGCTTTGAAAAATGAGACCCCTGATCTTAATCCCTGTGTCAGACCCGAGAAATATTTGTCTGTAAGTACTCCCTTACAAAAAAAGGGGGAAAAAAGTAATGAATCGCTGCTGTTATGATTATACGCTAATTTCCGTTAGCATGGCTATGTGATTTTATGGTATTGTTACTGCCAATCCAACAGGAGAGCAGCATTGTAAAATGTAATGTACATGCTTGGTGAAAATTGGCTAATGCAAAAATTATAACGTCACTTCGCTGTAATGTTGCAGCACATGTTACACCTGTTACATGTCCTATAGTCTGGAATATACGGTAACATTTCATTACTTTGTTTTATTGAGCCACTTTTTTTTCCCCACATTGTTGCTGCTGTAGCTATGTGATCTAAATTTTATGATCTACTGTGCTGGGAAAAGTTTAGTCTGTCCAATACTGTAATTAGTGATTAAGAGTGCCAGATTAAGCTGAACTGGGCTTGAATTAGTCACCGGCATTGATTTGGTTAATTCCCATGGACACTTGTTAAAATGTTTCATCGACTATAATGAAATGCCAGTTACCTGGAGTCCTTTCCCCATTATTTGAAATGTTAATGTTTGTAATGATAAGTTTGAGAAAACAGGACCAAGCTGAAGTGTGTGGGAACAAAGGTCAGATCACATGGCACACAATGCCAGTGCATAGAGGAGACGAAGGAAGCCGTGTCCGTGCCCTCAGCTGTCCTGTGGTAATGGTCTGGTGATGTCACCATGGCAACACTGAGAAAACAACACAGGCTTTAATTAGCTGTAGAGGCAGAGACACAGACTAGAGATAATGGGGAAGATGCAACATTCAGGCATACATGTGTGTGTGTGTGTGTGTGTGTGGTTTTCTAGTGATACACACAGATTGTACACACTTACACACTTCATTAATTTGGATAGAAACACCATACAATATGAATACACACACCATACAGTATGCATACACACTTACACACACCATGGACACACACATACACAGATCGTATAATATGGACACACACTTACACACACCATACAATATAGACACATGCATACACACACCATACAATATGGACACACACATACACACACCATACAATATAGACACACACCATACACAGATCAGACAAAATATGGACACACTTACACACACAATACAATATACAGGACGGAAAAGAAGAGTGACAGTGAGCGAGAGCTTGGATAATTTTTCTAAATAACAGTATGCTAGAAATGTGCATGTGGTGTTGGTGCAGCGATATGGTACATATTCAGACCAGTGCACCGACTGAAATGGGTGAATCTTTATACCTTATGTGCAGACTGAGGCAGGTTATTTGTATGACTCTTACGACTCATCACCCTTGAATGCAACAAATTGAATGTCACAATCAGTGTGTGTAAATGGTTTGATATAAGCGTGTGCTCAGGGCCCAGTGATCTTTGTTGCGTGCCTGTGCATTTGCGTGTGTGTGTCCATCTGTGCTAGCGAGTCAGATGGGCCACAGAATGTACTGAATAAATCATGAGGTGTGTGTCTGTGTGTGTGTGAGAAACGTTCCAAGTGGAGCATTTACTGTGACAACCGGAAACCGGCTACACATTCCTGCTCATTCGGTTTGTGAGTCACAAAACAGGTGGAAATGTAAATCACTGTGTTATGACTCATCAGAAGCTTCACCAGCGGTGTGAATAAAAGAACACGCCAAGTACAATTAGTACGCGAGCCTTCATATTCACACGCTAAACTCTTTTGAACAGTACTTAAACAATCCTACAGTATTTTTTATCACATGGTATGTGACAAATGACTGTGACTAACTGAAAATGTATTGCTTTTTGCACATGAACATCATTTTCTTAGGAAAAACTAAGTAGGCCTATAGACAGCAGCTTAGGTCTAATGATCTTTAACGCGACTCTGTAAGGGGTTGCATTAGCTCAAACTGATGCGTTTCAAAAAATAAAAAGGATTCTGCAATTCTTTCCAAATGTTTAATAAAACGTATGTCCGAAAAGTCATGAAAGTGATTTCCTGTGTCCCAAACTATAGAATTAATGTCTACTTAGTGTCTACTGGAACATTGGGAATTTAAAAAAATGTCCAAAACACATAGAATTACAAGCCTTGGTCATGGTCCTTATTTTCAAGTGTTTATATGGCATAGGCTTGGTGACCGAGGGATTCCTATAATGCACTATGGGCCAGAGCTTGGTGAAAGTTCTCTGTATTCAGTCGACTTACGTGGGTGCTTAATTTAAATTTAAATAAAATGACCTGGACACAGTTCACGTTTCCGAGGTTGCCAGATTGTTCCTTAGTAGAGGTGTTGGAGAAGGGTTTTTTCAATCGTGTCTAGACTACCGCCTTTAAGCCTGAAAAAAATCAGGGGATAAAAAAATGTCGACTGAAAGTGGATTTCATGGGGGGGGGGGGGGTTTGTTTGTTTTTTGTTTTTGTTTTTTTGCTGTCAACTGCAGTCCGATGTAAAAGGAATAGAAAATAAAAAAATAAAAAAGAAAGACTAATACAATGATATACAAATGAAAAGATGGCAAACATTCAGAAGCCTATATATAAAATAGCATTTAATCCAGCACATCTTTTTTTGCACGATGAACTAGAGGTAGCCTACTATTTTGTACCGACAGCGACAGAAAGCATAAAGTTTAGGCAGGGATGAAAAATGCTGTATCTAATCTTTAGGAGTTGCAGCAGAAGTGACTGGACAAGTCACAGAAATATTTATTTGATGCACCAACATAGTTAATTGTGTGCAGAATTTTATTTATTTTTCTCTATATGACTGTTCACTGTAGTGATTTATAATCTCACTATCGGGTGTCACCCAGAAGAGGATGGGTTCCCT
>JAOUQW010051433.1:0-15511 GCA_028565825.1 Olivaichthys viedmensis | reverse complement strand
CCAACATACCACAGCAAATTCCTTGTATGTGAAAACCTACTTGGCAATAAACCTGATTCTGATTCTGATTCTGATAACGATTAGCAAATAATATACTGTGCAGCCGTAATGTATTTATATAAATCCTGTACAACTCATTTGGATTAAAAACCCGAAAGAAAATTAAAACAATCGTCATCGCCAATAAAACTAACTGAAACATTAATAAATTGTGAGAAATGTTTTTTTTAGTAGATTAAAAATGGTGTTTTAGTTCCTCTTTTGTGTTGAAAAAAATGGAACTTAAAAATCTAAATCTACTGTGAAGTCTTGTGTCAGTGTACTTATAAATGAATAAAGTACAGCTGACAATTTTAGGTTAGCAGAATGTTTTCAAATCATTACAGTTCTAGGAACTTTCGAATCCAAGAACGTTCAATCTGTCAAGTTTTCTGGCTGTTCTGAGAACTTTTTTTACATGATGTTCGTAAACGTTCCCACCACGTTGCTGCAACATTTTTAGTTGTAGGAACGTTAAAAATGATGTTTCCATAATATTCGTTTTTGTCAAAACTGGGAACGCCGCATGAGCAATGTTCTAATAACACAAACCATCATTAACGCAGGTGGAACATTATCTTTGGAACGTATTAATGTTCTAATAGCGTTCTCTGTTAGCCAGGAGATAACTGAAAATACAAAGAAATATATTTATAGAATATATAAAATGCAATATGCAAACATGGGGAGAAACTGCATGATATTATAATGACATCTTTTAGAAAATAATGTCTTTAAAAATATATTTTTGCATATATATAAAATACACTTCTGATGAATAAGATGACTAATTTAGATGTGAAATATTGTAGATACATGTACAGTACATCAATATATTTGAATTGAATTTCCAAACCAAATACAGAGGCTTACACAGAACAGCAGTGAGGTTAAGGCACCTCCTATGTATGTATTGTATTTAATGGTAACCTGGCAACTGTATCATTTGGGTTCTAGTGTAAGCGGAAATAAATTGCGGGATATTTCAGAGAAGCAATGCCGTAGTTAGAGAGAGTAAAAGGGAGTGAATATGATTTAATTCTTATTGTATTTTATTTTAACAAAATAGAATATAGATATGGTCTTTTTTTAAAACCTGTGTATGGCAGAAAGCAGTGTTTTAGCAGATTTTATGGATTCAGTGTGTTTTCATTCTGTCTCTGTAACATCATGGCCCCGATGAAGGCGAGCTCGACCTCTTGCTTCTTTGCCTGCTTGTGTTTCTTTCTCAGCAGGATGAGTTTAGGGTTCCTCAGTAGGGTGTACGTGAGAAGCCAGCGGGTCCGAGCTTGGTTCTTTGCACTGGGCTCTAAAGAAGAGAGTAGAAATGTGTGTAAAAATGAGTCAGTGCACTTGCATGCTTACTGTTTCAGTTACTGGTGTGTGAAAAAACCTCAATTACTCCAAATGAGACATATAATTTGCTAAATGTTTCTTAGATCTTGAGCTTATGTTATCTTGTTAATTAAAACAGGTTAACTGGTTATATGATCTAGCTTTGTCTGAACCTCTCATGCTTTCATCATGCCATCAATAAAGCTGTGTGTGTGTGTGTGTGTGTGTGTGTGTGCGTGTGTGGATATGTGTAGTGTGTGGATATGTGTAGTGTGTGTGGATATGTGTAGTGTGTGTATGTGTGTGGATATGTGTAGTGTGTGTGTGAGCAGTGTGTGTGTATTGTGTTTGTGTGGATATGTGTAGTGTGTGTGTGTGTGTGTGTGGATATATGTAGTGTGTGGATATGTGTAGTGTGTGTATGCGTGTGGACATGTGTAGTGTGTTTGTAGTGTGTGTGTGTGTATGTGTGTGGATATATGTAGTGTGTGTGTAGTGTGTGTGTGTATGTGTGTGGACATGTGTAGTGTGTGTGTGTAGAGTGTGTGTGGATATATGTAGTGTGTGTGTGTGTGTGTGTGTAGTGTGTGTGTGTGGACATGTGTAGTGTGTGTGTAAAGTGTGTGTGTATGTGTGGACATGTGTAGTGTGTATGTGTGTGGATATGTGAAGTGTGTGTGTGGATATGTGTAGTGTGTATGTGTGTGGATATGTGTAGTGTGTTTGTGTGTGTAGTATGTGTGGAAATGTGTAGAGTGTGATTGTGGTGTGTGTGTGTGTGTGTGGACATGTGTGTGTGTGTAGTGTGTAGTTTGTGTGTGTGTGTATGGACATGTGTAGTGTGTGTGTGTTTGTTTGTGTGGAGATGTGTAGTGTGTGTGAATTGTGTGTGTGTGTGTGTGTGTGTAGTGTGTGTGTATTGTGCATGTGTGGATATGTGTAGTGTGTGTGTGTGGATATGTGTAGTGTGCGTGTATTGTGTATGTGTAGTGTGTGTGTGGAAATGTGTAGTGTGTGTGTGTGTGTGTGGATATGTGTAGTATGTGTGTGTGTGTGTGTGTGGATATGTGTAGTGTGCGTGTATTGTGTATGTGTAGTGTGTGTGTGGATATATGTAGTGTGTGTGTGTGTGGATATGTGTAGTGTGTGTGGATATGTGTAGTGTGTGTGTGGATATGTGTAGTGTGTGTGGATATGTGTAGTGTGTGTGTGGAAATGTGTAGTGTGTGTGGATATGTGTAGTGTGTGTGTGTGTGTGGAAATGTGTAGAGTGTGTGTGTGTGTGTGTGTGTGGACATGTGTAGTGTGTGTGTGGATATGTGTAGTGTGTGTGTGTAGTGTGTGTGTGTGTGTAGTGTGGATATGTGTAGCATGTGTGTGTGTGAAATGTGTAGTGTGTGTGTGTTGTGTGTGTGGAAATGTGTAGAGTGTGTGTGTGTGGACATGTGTAGTGTGTGTGTGGACATGTGTAGTGTGTGTGTGTGTGTGGATATGTGTAGTGTGTGTGTATATTGTGTGTGTGGATATGTGTAGTGTGTGTGTATATTGTGTGTGTGGATAAGTGTAGTATGTGTGCGTGTGAAATGTGTAGTGTGTGTGCGTGTTGTGTGTTGTAGTGATATGTAGGTTTTACATCATAGATCATTGGTTATTGTATTATTTTTATTCATTTCATTTCATTCTATTGCTTGTCATTTGTGGTTTTATTGGAAATGACCAGTGGCTATAAATACATGTTACTATAATAATAATAATAATAATAATAATAATTAATTATTATTATTATTATTGTAATATAATTGTAGTTACCTGCAATTAAGTGCGAGTAATCGTCCACTTGAACGCTCTCCACTGTGTATTTGAGCAGCAGGTGGCAGAAACACACCAGAACTGGGTTGTTGTGATGATGATCTGCTATTATCATTCCCAGCCATGTGCAGTGGCCTGTGACGAACGAATCAAGGCAAAAAATAAATGAAGGAAAGAATGAACGTGCTGGAGGCAGGACGTAAGTGCGTGTGTTCGTCAAGGCTTTCCAAATATCACGGTCAATATCCAAAGCAGGGGTCAATATACAAACAAGGTTAAAAAAACAAAACAGGGAAACGAGGGAAACTAGGCAGGAAATATTACAAACATGAAATGCTGTGAAACTCAGGGATACTCAGAAATGTAGGAAAATGCACACCAAGACTTGGCAACTGGACAAAGAAACGAGAGCCGGGTAAGGACAATGAGGAAACACACCAATAAAAGGATGAGGGCGGAGACATAGAACAAAACAGGAACTAAGACTAAAACAAAAGCGCATAGCGTTGTTGCCATGACAGCCCCGAAGCAAAACAGAGAGAGTGAGATCATGGCTGAACAAATAAAAGAATAAATGAATTGTTTATCATTCTGCTTCAAGTCCATGCTTGTAGCCATTTCTGAGTGTTAAAACTCAATAATACACTCCGACCCTTTACCTTCATCTCTTATTTATACTCCCAGCTGTGCACACACATCTTCATTAGAATCCCCAAGCATGGGAACAACCCCATTTCCGATCAGTATTGTTTATATTGGGGATTTTGGAACAAATGTTACACTTGTACTATCAAATCTAAATGAAAAATGGCCTGAGGCAGTGGGACACAGCTGGAAAAACAGATCGGTTTAAAGGCACGATGGCCAACATTGTTATTGTTCTTACTATAACACGTAACGTGGAAATATCTGGTGATCACGATGAAACATAATTGTTGAAAGCATGTGATCAAAGCAAGTGTATCATGTGCCTGAGGCAGGGGAAAAACCCGCCTCCTTGGTTGTGGTTACATCCCTTCTGTCTGTCATGTTTTAGACACACCCCCATCTTTACTGCTCAGAAACGCAAACATGGCGGAATCCAGCGGAATTGACGCCAAAAGAAATAAAACAATTAAATCCGCTTTCCAAGATAGAGAAGCCTGCTGACCACAAAGGGGATGAAGTTGGATGGAGAATTAGCTAAATGTTTCCTGTGATGTATAAACTGCTAAACTGTTTGGATCAGTGAATGCAGCAACACATCAATAGGTTATTTGCTGTGTCATTGTCTCAGGTGTTTATAGTGAACTATGTCATAACTGACCAAGTAGAATGACATGATGGAAAGTTTCCATCACTATCAAATTCTACCCAATGCACCTTTAAAGGGAAAAAGACAGTCATACTTGGGTCCAGCCTCATGAAGCCCTGCGGCATTATGGTCCGCTCGATACGTGACACCAACATCAAGGCCACAACGGCGCTTCTGATTAACCGCAACACACAGCTCCCCACGCCCAAGACCACGTTAAAGAAGAAGAGGAAGTAGTTAAAGTTGTGGAAGGCTTTCCTGTGGGATAGACAGACAGATAGATAGATAGATTGATAGATTGATTGATTTATCTGTTTGGCACAATATTTCTGAGGTCTTACTTTATCCATTGTTGTTACTATGGAATAATAATAATACTGTAATTAATGACATTTGCATTACCTGTTGTTGAGTGCCAGCGGCTTCTCTTTATCCTCAGGTGAGTTTTTGTCTTGCAGGAAAAATATTTTGCTCACTATGCGCTGCAGCCTCATCAGGATAAACATGATGAAGAAATTTGTCCTGTTTTTATAACACAAAAAAGCCAGGAACCGCTTTATAATAAGACATCACAAATGCAGGGCATCTAGATGCAGAGTTTATTTAGACAGAGGGCAGATCCAAAACTCATGAACCAGAGGGTGAAGATGATATCTTTGTGCCTTTAACCTAAAGAGGTCATGTCTCATATTCAATCATTTAGCCTTAACTCGTGGTTCTTTTCCCCTATGAGCCCTTTCACAGTTATTTATTAAGTTAGCTAGTGAGCTTAACTTAATAAAACCCTAGAGCACTAGCTGAGAGGAATCAGCACCTCAAAAAATGAAGGCAGTACATTACAAAGGACCAAAACAAAACTAAATTCAAGTGTTCTAAAGGCCGAGTCACACACAAGCAGCACCGCCAGGACAATTCTTACTCTAAGGCTTCTTTTAGCTTCCTTCTTTGCTACAGATCGCTTGCAGCTCGAAACTGAGCCTGTCCAGAGCTGTCTCACCTGATACAAGGATTAGCATGCAACCCATTTCCTGCACCAGCAGATACTCCACCACTGCACAACTAAAACCGTGCACCCTGATGTAAGTAAAATACCCTTCCACTGTTCAAGATACACCCCGGTGCACTGATTGCATCACACGGAGTATGTGAAAAAAGCTCAGAGGAAGGTACCAGAGCCAAAATGGGCAGCGTATGGACTACTGACAAAGCTAATGACTTGGAACCCTGGCTGGACATGTCACCGAAAGTGAGGGGTTGGCTGCGAATCCTTCCCCCTATATCTCACCAGGGAGGCCCTGCAGTCCTATTAAAACCTGTCCGCTATCAACACAAGCAACACCCTCAGAAATGAGATTCTTATTTGCATCGATATGACCCCTGCTACCGCAACCATCAAGTTCCATGACAAAGCAGCAAATGTGTCCTGCGAGGTTCTCGCCACTGGCTTTGGCCCAGTTAACCGAAAGACAACCAAGTCCCTGAGAGAGTGGTCATGGTTTACTTCCTCCATGCCTTCCCCTGTATCCAGGTGCTGGTGGATTGAGCTAGTGCCCAGCCTACTTCTGCAAGGCTTGCCCATCAATCCTACGCCAAGACTACCTTCTTCATCTCTAACAGACTCTGGCAGTACAAGCTCCTCCTTTTCAGGCTCCACAGCAGCTCATGGATTCACCAATCACTACGCAGTTGCCTATATGTACAATTTTATTATCCACCTGAAAGTGCTATTTGGGCCTTGCTGAGGCACAGTATCTGGGCTACTGCATCAGCAGTGGTCTCCTATGCCCTCAGAAGAAGAAGATCTCCACCATCTGGAGCTTTTCCCAACCTGCGACAAAAAACCCTTTCTTCTTGGGTTGAGGGGATACTACAGACAGCTTTTCTGTATAGCCTCCCCCATCTTGGATCTCACAATGAAGAGGAGGTGAAGTGAAGCCCAGCTTCCAAGAAGGTATTGTGCAGGATAATGGAGGCCTTACCTTTGAACCCAGTGCTAATAAATGCAGACATCCGGCAGCCCATCATACTGATAACGCACAGCGACAGAGCGTCACGTTTCAATTTAATGATGAGGAATGACCAAAGACACTTTTCCATAATAAATAGTAAATATCCCCAGCACCTCCAGTGTACCACCATATCAATATAGCATCACACCTCTAGATGCTTGGTAATGAAATCAGTCTGTAATGGACCGATAGACTGTGACTTACAGAAAGGGGATCAGATTGAGCAGCCAGGGGAGAAATCCGTCTTCCCGGATAGGTGATATAACCAGATACACAAACGCAATGCCAGCCACGAAAATCGCCAAGTGCACGATCAGGTAACCTGCAAAGCAAAAACAGGACTTATTTTAAATGTTCACTACAAGTGGAACAATACTAAATTAACATTTCTAATATGAAACATTGTTTTCTTAGCTTAATTTCTCTAGTAAACATGAAAAAATCTCTCACTGATGGCCCAGCTCCGCCCACTCCCCATGATCACTGCTAGAACCTGTCGGTTGTTTTTAGCCTCATTTTGTCTGGTTAGTCCTGTGTTTTGACCCCAGCCATTGATTTGGACCACGATTCTCAGATTAGCCCTAATAAAGAGACTCAGCATCTTACTGACTCTGCCTCCGTTGTTATACATTTCCATAAATATCTATGTTGGGGCTTGAAGTCTTGTGTTTTCTTTGACAATTCTGAGTCGTGTTTCCTAGTTTCTAGCTTCTCCTTAGTTTTTCCCTAGTTGCTAGCTTCTCCCTAGTTTCTCTCTCCACCATAGTTCTTCCCTAGCTCCTCGCTCCTAACAAATTTTTCCCCAGTACTTGGTCACTCCCTAGTTCCTCCCTAGTTTCAAAGTTTTCAACTTCTTCATATTTACAAAGTCCACCTCTGCTGTCATTTTGGCTTCTTAGTTAATCTCCTGTATTGAGTGCAACATGTTTAGTTCTTCTTCTGTCAACAGGCATAATTTTACATGTGAGAAGTATAGAATAATAGCCAGGTTTACAGAGAAGATTGCTGATTTAGAAACGTGAATCTGGATATTAAGTAAGATAAACAATAACTCAGAAGTTTGTCTCCGAGACACTGGTACTGATTTCGGATACAGTTTGTATATCTAGCCATCCTAAAACTCCCAGGGTCTGGCAGGAGAGCCTTTGCAGCAAAGTGACATCTCAAAATAGCTGAACTGTTTTCTCTCTTATTCTAACATCTCTCACAATCATGGGATATTCTGAGGCCTACAAGCTCTTACTGCTGCCATCCTAAGGCCCACAAGCCCCTGCTCCCATCCCGAGCTCTACAAACCCTTGTTCCCACTAAGACCCGTCTCCTGCCACATCCAGATCCTACCCCTGCCATCCCAGGGTCTTCAAGCTCCTGTCTCATCCAGATCCTACTCCTGCCATCCCAAGGTCTTCAAGCTCCTGCCTCATCCAGATCCTACTCCTGCCATCCCATGGTCTACAAGCTTCTAACTCATCCAGATCCTACTCCTCCCATCCTTATGCCTACAGGCTCCTGCCACATCCAGATCCTACTCCTGTCATCCCATGGTCTACAAGCTTTTGCCTCATCCAAATACTACTCCTGTCATCCTGAGGCCTACAACATTCTGTTCCTGTCATAGGGACATAAGTTCCTGCTCCCTCCAAGGTTTCTCCAAGCACAATAAAATTATATTATATTCTCTCCTATTCTAATCTATCTATATCCATCTTCTAATCTATATTATTTATATTGCTAATCATTAAGATGAAGATAAGATACATTTATATTTTAAAATAAAATTCTAAATAAATGTTCAAAACATACACCAATCAAACCACTGGACACCATGCATGACATCATGCATAATATGTTTAAATACTTTCTATCACAATAAACAGACGTGCACAGATTTTCTGCCAATTAAAAAAATAAAAATATTATAGTCCCAGTTTGATTAATTGTCTTGTCAATGTCTCTTGTGTCAAGTTGTATTTTGTGAGTGCAGCCCACACCTTCAACTAAATGGTATGGAGAGTGATTGTGGAACTGTAGTAGGAAGGGGAGAACTCTGAGAACTAGGGCTGGAGTTGTGGGTGGCGTCTGCTTAGCGCAAGACAGCCAGCCACCCCCACTAAAGAGTCTTGGGTAGGAGTTGTTGAATAGTAGGGAGGAGACGGGGAGGTGGTGGGGGGGCGGAAACTCCATCACAAGGAGAGAAAGGGACTAGGAAGTTGACTAGGAATAAGGTGGAACTTCAAGCGTGGTCTTTCTCCCAAACTTCAGTTATTTCATAACTCCATTATGAAAACGTTATGATGAAATTTGATCAAGTGCACTCACCCCACATGGTGAAAGCGATCTGATAGCCAGGGTACTTCAATAGCCCAGTCTGCAAAAAGACCAGCATGTAAAATAGTTGTAAAATGTGCTAATATAATATCTCTTACTAACACTTCCACCTGTACACATACTTCCTGGTTTTCCACAATTTCTGATTTCTGTTTTATTCACTGGTGCTCCCAAGTAGGTCTGCATATTGTCACCATCTGTTTTCATGTTATTAGTCTCATCTGTGATTCTTTATCTCGTGAGCATATTTCTAGTCCTGGTATGTCTCGTGATTTCTGGTGCTGTTGACATGTGGCCTGTGGTTTTGGATTACAAATATGGATGTCATGACATGATGTCTGCCTGTGTTTTGACCCCAGTTCTGGATTATGAAGCGAATACGTCCTATGTCCAACTCCCACCAACCACGGATGTAGTGGGTCTATAGACAATGGGACTTTGAGTGGAAATCGTGCATATCCCTTCTCACATCTGCCTCCATTTAAGCCACCGGTAGGGCTACTTTCTCAGATTAACTTCCTCCTGACCTGCCCCTATTTGCGAGCAATTATGATGGGACTCATGGGGGTTCATGCTTTAAGGGTTTTGTGCTTCAGCGCTTACTCTACTTTGAGTATATGGTTAGCACACCCCTGTCTGAGTACATGAATAACACCTTAGACCCACAGCAGTGCCTGATCCAGCCCGGGCAAGTGGACCAGGGTCTACCCAGGAAACCACTTGGAGATCCTAGAATCTATAGGATTTTGGTGTGTTCCCTTGCTTAGCTGCAACCCCAGACAGCCCTGCAGATTCAGCCATCCCTTCAGTCGGCTCTGCTGTTACCGCCTCGCCTCACTGTCGCCTCTGGCTTGTTTATTAGGGATCAAGATCCACATTCGAATTTCTGTAGAGCTGCTTTGTGACATAGTTAAAATGTTAAAAGCACTATACAAAAATAATTGAATTTAACTGAATCGGCATCCTGGGCCCACCAACTTCATGTGCCACAGAGCTGAACCCATCTTGTCATTGCTCCACCCCCTGCCTCTGACTCCGTCTACAGCTCGTTCTCTGCCTCAGTCCCAGATTCAGGGCCTGTTTCCCCCCCCTACTTCAGGTTTTGATCCTGTACCTATCTTTGTCTCGACCTCTGTCTCTGATAAGGTTCTCATCTGAGTTTCTGTGTCAGGTTCCGTTTCTATTGCAGGCCCTGCTCCAAATCCCACAGTTTCTGCTTTGTGTTTTCCTCACTGCTACTCCAGCTCCACCCTGACCACTTCCTCTGATCATTGCCACGACATGTTTCTTGTGGGTTTTTTTTTAGGGGTGTGAAACACATCCTGCAGAGCACACACACACTCACCACACTGACAGCAGGGCTCAGTTTGTACGTCATTGGCAGGTATTTTTTTTCTCCGGCCCATAACGATTTGATATGCTTCCTGTTAATGAAATGAAATGAAATGAAATGGACTGAATGAAGATCTAAAAGAATCTTCAAACCCTGAGATACTCGACGTTAAAAACAAAGGCACATGACACTGCTGCTGTTCTGTTAAAAATAGTTTTTAGCTGTCACATGTGGGAAAGGTGCTGATACTAGACCAATGCGTCATTTACATTTAGTTACTTATACAGTAACTTATAAATGACGCAGAATCCAATCCAGTCATGGTGCATTGGATGCAGATTGTCTTGTGATTTAATAGCTCCATGCTCGGATTGGATTCATTAATAAATTAATAATAAATGTAGATGTAAACAAACGAAGCACTTCCTGAGTCGTTAAGGATTTTCATTTGGCGCCCGCTGTTAAGTTAAGTTAATAGAACAATACTGCAAATTTGCAAATTTAGCTGAAATGAATCGAATTTTGTGCTCCTGCATACCTGTAATACACCAACACATGGGTGATGTGAACCACAGACGACAGCGCGGCACAGGCTGCTGAGACATACCACGTATCTAAAACCAAACAAAAATAAAAATTCCTTGTATTGTTCAACACATGTATTTGAACGCTAAATCTGGCAGTTTTCCAAACTTGCACTGCCACTGCAGCGTTCCTGTTTTTAGTGTTGTCCTTTTTGAAAATATGACGTTATAAGCAGACACTGTGATGCGCTGAAAACTGATAATTGGGTCATGCAGTTAGCATATCGATTTATCATATCGTTACAACCCACAAAATCCATTTATAACTGAATGAATATAAAGACAGAAAGTGATCTCACATGTAACATAGTGCAGGTGTATGGTCCAAGTTGATTGATTTAACAAGGAGTCAACATATTCCCTCCACGTTGTGTACAAGTTCCAGGTGAGCCATGAAGAGAGTAACTGCTCTGATAACATAATCTACAGGAAAAATACAGACATACGCATCATCAGCATTAAGAGCAGAAACGGTGGCCGTCCTTGTTGCTAGTGTTGAAGTGAAACTGTGCCATTAAATGCCCCCTCGTTAAGTGCCACCTTATATCATACTTACATACAATTCTGCTATTTACATATTTTATTATGCAACACAACATGACTCTTTTATCGTTATTTATTTTTTAAATTGTTTTTCCTACCTCTATTATTATCTTATTCTTACGTTATTTAATTGTAACAAACTGCTTTGATGTGGAGCTTTGCAATTCAGAATTTCACTCGCCTTTTATACTTTTCATCCCTGTGTAAACTGTGTTGGGACAATAAATCTAAATCTAAAATGCTATCTTTTTCTTTATTATAGACTATTGGATTTAAAAATGTTGGCAAGTCAACTAAAAAATAAATTAATAAATAAATAAAATATCTGCGTTTTTCGTCTATTTTGTTTGCAGAAAGATTGCAGCGAGACACCCAGCACATCGTCTCAGACGTTTTTTCTTCTTCTTCTTGATTTAACAACATCTTTAAATCCAATAATCTATTATAAAGAAAAAAATAGATTTTTAATGGCACAGTGTCACATGACTATAGCAACAGTACAGTATGGTTTATGCTTCTCCCACCTCTCCACATTTCATAGTAACACACTGAATAGCAGAAAAACAGTGAAACACACACACACACACACACACACGCGCGCGCGCGCGTACCATGTACACTGCGTGGAAAGAGAGGACGACCGTGGCAATGATTCTGTTGGGGAATTTAAAATAAGGATCCCAGTCGTACACGTTCCTCCTGAACCAGCTCTTCTCCACTGACCTGGAGTGAAACACACGGGTTACACTTAGTATGTGTATGTGTGTGTGTGTGTGTGTGTGTCTGTCTGTCTGTGTGTCTGTGTGTGTGCGTGTATGTGTGTGTGTGTGCGTGTGTGTGTGTGTGTGCATGTGTGTATGCGTCTGTGTGTGCGTGTGTGTGTGAATGTGTGTGTGTGTGTGTGTGCGTGTATGTGTGCGTCTGTGTGTGTGCGTGTGTGTATGTGTGTGTGTGTATGTGTGTGTGTGTGTGCGTGTATGTGTGCGTGTGTGTGCGTGTGTGTATGTGTGTGTGTGTGTGTGTGTATGTGTGTGTGTGTGTGTGTATGTGTGTATGTGTGTGTACGCACCCTTCAGCAGGTTGTCTCAGTAATCTTTGTACGTATTTGTACTGATGTTTCTTCACTTCTTCCTGCAGGCCAGTGAACCCACACCCACACACACCCGCACACACCCCCACACAAACACACACAGACGCACACACACACCCACACCCACACACGCACACACACACAAATTAGTACTAATCCATTTTCAATCTTTACCAATAAAATGCTGTAATGATGTAGTTCCTGAACATAAGAATGTAACAACACCTTCCCATCTGGTGTGTGTCTATGTGTGTGCGCGTCTGTGCGCGCGTGTGTGTGTGTCTGTGCGTGTGTGTGTGTGTGTGTGTGTGCGTCTGTGCGCGTGTGTGTGCGTCTGTGCGTGTGTGTTCCATGGGAACTTCGGCATCGGTGGATATCATGCCCGATAAAAAACCGATAATGTCTCAGGGATCTGACAAGAGAAAAGCTGTTTTTTAAATATCCGCTACCACAAGAGGCTTATATGGAGAACCTGAAAGGTCCCCCAATAGCACATGGAGACCACAAGAGGGAGCCTGCAGAGACCTTCGGTAATCTAATCCACTAAGCACCTTCTGTGAAGTGGCTAATGAGGCCATGTGCACTGACTGCCTACAAGCAAAAGTTTAAATAAAGGTTTGAATTGAACATTGTAACATGCCAGAAGAGTTTCCGACGTTTTTCATTTGTTAAAGGTAAAAAGAGACAATTCTTGTTTACAGTTAAGTTTTAGGATTAGGATTATAAAACTAAAAACAGAACATTATTGTTTTTCACATTGATCTTGATATGTGTGTGTGTGTGTGTGTGTGTGTGTGCGTGTGTGTGTGTGACCTGTTCGGTGTGTTTCTTCAGGCGGACCAGCACGTCCTTCACTATCATGAAGCCAAACCGGCACACCAGGAACCCCAGGCACAGTAAATGCGAGACATCAATTAACTGAACACATGAACACACACGTTGAGGGATGTGAACTCACAACCTACCGGTCACTTGTACAGGACCTTAACTGCTGAGCTGCCATTGTGTTTCTGTACATTTCTGTACAGTATGTATGCTAATTTTGCAAAGTCACATTCTTGTGTATCCTCCTGTACATTTGACAAATAACGAGTTTCTAATTTGGTTATATCTGATTAGCATAAATTGGCTTTTTTCTCTGTACATCCTGTAGGGGGCGCATCACTCACCCAACCGTAACGCGTCACAAAATACTGCCAGCTCTGTTCAGGATATTCTGCTGAATTCTCGTCACAGAATAAACTCCACAGTTTCCCAATGAACCTGGTATTACACATACACACACCAGATGTAACAATCACAGGACAAAGCAGTAAAATAAAATGTGTGTGTGTGTGTGTGTGTGTACCAGGTGAGAGTGTATAGAAGGCCCAGAACTCCTCCAAGTGCTCGGTGTGGTGTTGAAAGACAGGCGAATAAAGGCATGCAGGCAACGGCGACCTCCAGCGCTGCCACCATGTACACAATAGCTGAAAGAACACACACACACACACAGTCCAAAACTGCTTTGTTAATGAACACTGTAACACAATTGTGCGAAATGTGTTGCTTGTTATGTGTTTATATATACTCTTAGAAAAAAAGGTCAAATCTAGAACCTTCAGTGATCCCTCTGGGGGAACCCTTAAAGGTTCTATGTAGAACCCGACAACAAAGTGTTTCCCTATCAGAAAGGGTTTTGAGTAAGAACCCTTTTAGGAAGCTAAGAACCCTTAACTATCCAAAGAACCCTTTGAAGAACCCTTGAAAACCTCTTTTTCTATGAGCGTAGAACCTTTAAGGGTTCTTCAGTTGTACCTCTGGGGAACCCTTAAAGGTTCCATGTAGAACCCTATTACAGAGTGTCTCCCTATCAGAAAGGGTTTTGAGTAGGAATCCTTTTAGGAAGCTAAGAACCCTTAACTATCCAAAGAACCCATTGATGAACCATTTTTCTAAGAGTGTATGCCCTACTCCCTCCGAAGGCTCCATTCTTCACAGTGAGAACTCTGAAGTGTCCCTATGTAGGGGTTGAAAGCATTTGAAATGCACTTGAACGACATTTTTCAAAGCCGAAGCCGGTGTTTTATTGCGGCTTTTTCACTTTATTTTATTATCACGGACACTGAACGAGTTTCAGAATTTAATTTAGCATTTATGGTTCACTTAGACTGATTTAGTACATTTACAGACAAATTAACGAGCTATGAGCTGTTACCTGAGGTAGCGATAAAAAACATGAAACCAGGATCTAAGAGCATATTTTCCTCAGCACAACTTTCAGCTATTTTGTTCCTTTTAGTTACAATTTACTATCACTAAAAATGTAATGTTGCCATGTTTCGTACTTGAGCTTGACCTACATTGAACTTGGCCTTTTTTACCATTTAGCATAAAAACCAGCGCAAACGATCTCGGGTGTGAAGTGTCCATCTGTTATTTCTTTAGAAAACGATTGCACTCTTTGAAGTAAATGCTTTTCATCACCTCAGTTTGGAAAAACCCTACAAATGGCTGCCGTGGGTGTGTCCCATTTCAAAGTGCCCTGTGTAGGCTTTATCACTTCAGAATGGACCACACCGTTTTTTTGAACACTCCTCAACAATGCAATACAAAATATATCACTTTGGTTGTTCATTTTAAAATATAATTTTTGATTTTCAACACCTGCTACCAAATACAACACCTGCTACCAATATTTGAAAGGGCTAACATCTTCGTAATTTCATTCGTGATTCAAAATCAAAAAAGTTTCTGCCTTTAAAATAAACAATAAAACTTAAGACTGGTTTGTCATCTGCAGTCATTGCCAAAGAGTCACTTAAGCCATTACAGGAATGTTTCTGGGGCACGTATGTTAATAAAAGCTCGTTAAGAGGGCGCAGTTGATACGTGCTGTGTGTGTGTGTGTGTGTGTGTGTCTGTGTGTGTGTCTGTGTGTGTGTCTGTGTCTGTGTGTGTGTGTGTGTGTGTGTGCGCGCTGTCTTTTGTGTGGCGGTCAGCCGTGGGAGATTTCCTTCTACCGTTGTGTTCTCTTTACCAACACCCCTCCTACAAGGGCAGTGGTGGCTCAGTGGTTAGGGCACTGGATTACTGATCAGAAGGTTGTGGGTTCAAACCTCAACTCTGCCAAGCTGCCACTGTTGGGCCCTTGAGCAAGGCCCTTAA
>JAOUQW010051412.1:0-15512 GCA_028565825.1 Olivaichthys viedmensis | reverse complement strand
CTCCATAAGAACGGTTTTGGTAAGACTTTCTTCTCATGTCCGTCTCGTCCTCACACCTTTATTGTTCCAGTGTAACGACTGGAGTCGATGGAATTCAACAGCTGCCCTTAGACTTGCATTATAAGTGCGTTTGGAGTGAACAGAGTTTCTGTTCTTTTCTCAGTGCAGGGAAACGTGTCGAAGTTCTTGTCTGTGGTCATCACACATGCGCTACAGCTATATAGAAATTCGGTTGAAAAAAGTTGGAGTATCCCTTTAATTGGAGGTCCAGAGAGAAATGGGAACAAAAACTTGGACTTGTGTTTCTTTGTTGAAAGTGTAGTTATTAAGAGCTGGCCTCGACCCTCACTTTAAAAATCGCAGACGAAGCAGAATACACGGCGCCAGAACGCATGATGAATTTTAAATCACCTGCTCTTGTCAGGTTCCACTCGACTTGAGCAGCACAGCACAGGATTCATTAAATGCTCTGCCAGTTATTCTCTCATGGATAACATAGATTTCTGGGGGATCCGGATAACATTTACTGTGTGAAATTAGGTGACAGTTATGTATTTATTGTTTTGCAAAAAAGAAAAAGAAAAAAGAGAGCAATTAAAATACGTCAGTGTGTCTTTAAAGATGCATAAAGTGATATAATCATAATTTAGAGGTTTCTCCATTTCAACTTGTCTCCTGAACCCTCGAATGTGAACGACACCAGCGCGTCTTCCCTTCTCAACATACCACTAACCCCACCCTTCATCCTTACATTAAAGGAATAGTTCAGGGGAAAAAACTCATTTAGAAAAAAAGGTTCCTGCCTCACTGTAGAATAAAACATGTTTGATGTCCAACGTTTGCTTTTTTCTTTTTTTTTTGCACTACAGCTACGAGGCTAATGTACAGACTGAAACTACAAACACTGTTATGGTTACAATTAACTTTTAAAAATGATGAATAAAATGCTTATTAAAGCTATATTTATATTTATATACTCTCTCTCTCCTACTATCTCTCTCCTACTCTCTCTCTCCTGCTCTCTCTTCTGCTCTCTCTCTCTCTCCTACACTCGCTCTCCTACTCTCTCTCCTGCTCTCTCTCTCTCCTACACTTTCTCTCTCACACTCTCTCTCTCTCCTACTCTCTCTCCTGCTCTCTCTCTCTCTCCTACACTTTCTCTCTCACACTCTCTCTCTCTCCTACTCTCTCTCCTGCTCTCTCTCTCTCTCTCCTACACTTTCTCTCTCACACTCTCTCTCTCTCCTACTCTCTCTTCTGCTCTCTCTCTCTCTCTCCTACACTTTCTCTCTCACTCTCTCTCTCTCTCTGTCTCTCCTACTCTCTCTCTCTCTCTCTCTCTCTCCTACTCTCTCTCTCCTCTCTCTCACACTCTCTCTCTCTCTCTCTCTCTCTCCTACTCTCTCTCTCCTCTCTCTCACACTCTCTCTCTCCTACACTCTCTCTCCTACTCTCTCTCTCTCTCCTTCTCTCTCTCACTCTCTCTCTCCTACACTCTCTCTCCTACTCTCTCACTCTCTCTCTCCTACTCTCTCTCTCTCCTACTCTCTCTCCTGCTCACTCTCTCTCTCCTACTCTCTCTCTCTCTCTCCGACACTCTCTCTCTCCCCTACTCTCACTTCTACTCTCTCTCTCTGTCTGTCTCTCCTTCTCTCTCTCTCTCTTCTTCTCTCTCTCTCCTGGACTTTAACCAACATGAGACCAAGACTGAAACCTAAAACCTTTTCAGAAGCACGGTTCAAAAGGTCTCAAAAAACAGATTATTTAAAAAAACAAAAACACACTCTGCATACCCGCTGGTTGCGCCCTTGGACATTCGTCCTGCCTTGTGATTGGTGAGAGTAAAGCAAGCACGTGCAGGCTTTACCCAAGATTAGCCCCGCCCACTTGACTTGAAAAGGGGAGCAGTTCTGGTGAAGTGTACGTAGAGACTGAAAAGGCACCAATTATTTATACTTTGCACTGCAGATTGTGTCTCGAAGACCAACGTTGAGCTTGTTAAAAAGCAATCACAGATTTTAGTCCCCCGGGGCTTTAAACTTTAACTGCTCAGTTCTGTGCTTGGACTGGATTGTATAAGAGTTCACAATAGACCTGACACACTTGTGGCCACAGTGTAGTTTCATTGCATTGCTTCTAATTTTTGACAAGAAAGAATAAAATTGATGTAAAATGTGAACTCTCGACCAAACAGACCTGAAAGCCCATATTTCTGCGTCTATCTCTTATTTGACTTGATGATATTGTCATATTCCTCTTTAGAAGGGGCCTGACCTGAATCGATACCTTGATTGGCGGGTCCACTCCGGAGAAAAAGAGCCATCACCGGGGCACGGCGGCGCCTGATTGCCCCAGACGCCCTCTCTTAAAGCGGGCCGAGCGCCTCGTACCCACACAATGAGGAGGCGAGACGTGCTAATGAAGCGACTCGGTGCCAGAGCTGCCTCCGAGACCAAATCATGCAATTCAAATCAGTCTTGGAGATGACAAATGAGGTCTCAGCCCTTGATTGGGCTTCCCTGAGCCCTGAGCTTCCACAAGCTGAATGGGCTGGGGAAAAAAAAAAAAGCTTTGTGAAAATCTGAGAACATGCTGTGAGCCTTAATCCGGCATTCAATTCGAGGGTGATGTGTTGTTTTGTATTGACCACCAATCTAAATACGCAGGACATCATTTTGTCGTTTGTGAACTGAGGAATGTGGGTGACACGGACAGTGGAGGATCTACAGTACAAACGTGAATGTGTGCTTGTCTGACGGCAGTATGAAGTTCATTTTAAACCTAATTAATATTCGAATGCAGTCGAATACTAAACATTTAAAGTAACTGAAATGCAGTTTTTAAAGGTATTTAACAGCCCGAGTGCACGGTACGTATTCTTAAAGATGCAAACTGCGTAAATACACATTTTCACATTTTTCTGGTATTAAAGACGTGACGTTTTCAAGATCAGTGTTTTTCCAACACACGGTCCTGCACAGCAGGCTCCTGTGTTGCTCTCACACACCTGATTAAACTCATCCGCTAATTAACAATCAGATTAAAGTGAATCAAGTGCATTCAAGTAGGGAAAGACGGTGTATTCGAGAGGCGTCCTCGTCTGGACTGTATCAGTATCCTCCTGTGTGGTGTCGTGGTGTAGGGAAGGTGTTGGCAGGGGGAATGTCCCGGCCAGATGGCGCTCTATTCTGTCTTGATCTGAACTCTGGCAGCACACACTTTCCTCCCGGAGGCCTTGTCAAACAACCTGACACCGTGCTCCTTCTCTTTGTTTGGGTACCTGTCGTACTCCTTGTTCTGCCATGTTGCTGGCTTAGCTCGCCGTGCCTGACAGCCATAATTCTGCTCCATCCTAAAAAAATGCTGCACTAGCAGGGATCAGTTCTCATATGGATAATGCCAACTGTTCTGAAATAGTTTACACTCTCCTTCTTAGCACTCTTCGCATTGTTCCATGGCAAATATACTTTTATGTAGATGGATTAAAGCTAGTAGGGACTAGCATGTTCTCATATGGATAATGTCAACTGCCCTGATACGTTTCACTCATTATTAGCAATATTAGCATTTTGGCATCTTTAGTGTAGATGGATTAAAGCTAGTAGAGACCAGTTAGCATGACGTGTCATATGTCAAAAAATATATTGATATATTGAAACAAATATAACGTGATAATATCTTGCATTATTATATTATCTATGCATTTTCCTTTTTTTTAATGAAACCTACGCGCAATTCTCTTACACTGAGTTTCCTGTTTACTTGGTACACCCCAAAATTGTACAGTCGTCATAAATCTGGTATTAATCTGGCTAATCGGCGGCGTTTTCGCCACTCATCCACAAGGCTTCGTCAGTTCCACTTCATATTAACAACCTGCACTTCACTCCGAAAGCAATCATTCAAAAGCATGTTCCACTGTATTACTGCAGGGTTAATACGGCACCACAAAAGGGAAGAGGTTATTCTGAAAGCGGATTATGTGTCCAACCCGCTCGGGCCATTTCTGACGAAGAAGGAAAGCGATTAGCCGTGAAAGAGAGAAAATGAGGGCGGCCGTTCTTCAAAGCACTTTGCTCCTGTCCAATTTAGCCCACTATTTTAAGTGCAAACAATAAGTTGTTGGCCTTTTGCGAACCCAATAACTCAAGAGAGTAACTCCGAGATGGCTCAGCGGGGCAGCGCAAAGCTCTCCTTTTCTCTGAAGTCGTCCTTAAAATAATAGAATAATGATTTAACATGACTCGATTTGATTGTACAAGTCGCTGTACTCACTTGACTGGACTCATGTCCTTGAGACTTCACGGAAAGACTTCTTATTAAATACTGGGTTTGCTGATTTAATAAATATCTCATAAAGGCCAGTATGTTTATGGTTTTGATTGATAGGTGCAGTGCGAGTGAGATTCATCGACTTACATGCCAGATGTATTCTGGCCAGTAGGGAGTGCATATCTTCAAGGTCTTTTTTATTTATTTAATTTTTAAATATTTGAGATATATTTGGCAGCAGGGCCTATCTGTAATGCTGCTCGGTTCCTCCTGAGAGCGGCAGTTGGCATTGACACAGCTGTCAGACTGACATTTTTGACCCGTGATATACAGTAACCTTTGCTGTCCTGTCTTAATCATACTTTTATATCGTGTGCAAAGCGAAAGAATATCGTTAAATCGCCTTTGGTAGATGCGTTTATGGCGGTCGCCTTGAATGTAACACGTAATCACGCTTTTCCTAGTCATCCTCCCAAGATAATGGTAAGAATCAGAAAAGATGTTCATTTGTTCATGAACATAACATTAGCGTTGGTATGAATATAGACCCAAGGCACAAATAATATCGATTATTAGTAGCGTATGCACTTGAATCACATAAAATATAGCATATAATTAATTAACCGGTTGTTAAACCATCCAGGGGCAGGATGTGGAGATGGTGCAGTCCTGTAACTGGACTGGACAGATAACACAGACGCGCTGTACAGGAAAGACCAGAGCGGGCTCTTTCTAAGGAGGCTCGGGTCTTTCAATGTGTGCAGCAGGCTACTAGGGCTATTTTATCAGTTTATTGTGGCCAGCGTTCTTTTCTATGTTGAGGAGGGCCTCCATAAACCGGTCAGGAAGGCCAGCGCCACTAGTATTTTCAGTCAGTTTCCCAAAAGTTTCCCGTCCACAGTGAAACGTGAAAACGATAGAAAACTGCATGCTGGGAATGTTCACTCGGTGTCTGACCCCATGCCCATTACGTCATTTCCGCCATTTTCGTTTGTTGTTACGGCTGATAAAGCGGTCGACCTCCGACATCCATTGGACTGCGATAATGAACATAAAACAGGCTTTCTTGCAGGCCACAGCGTCGCTTGTGCACTATACAAAGCAGCCAAACATGAAATTAAAATCCCTCATCCACACGACAATGCCAAAACAGCCCTTTCACATTTATACACTTTGGAGAGCCGATTTTAAAAGATTTAAACGCCGTTTTAGTGTGAATGGAAAGGCAAAACGGATAAGAAATGGCTCCACAGTGGTTCCACAGTGCCATCCTGCCACCTGTTTCTTAGAACGAACAATAGAACATAATCCATTATACATTCATTCATATCCACATGCAATACACCAAATTGTACACACATTAATGTTTTTGCATATGTGAATGTCCCCACTGTCCCCCAGTTGAACTGTTAACAAGTGCTGAAGTCTTAGAATGCCTTTGTGATTGGTATTTAATAATAAAACTGAAAGTAGACTCTGTCAAATCATTATGAAGCTGAACGCCAATTCTGAGCTTGATGATACCACTACAAACACCTTATCACGGATACTAAGATGTGTTCGCCATTTCCACCAAATCTCACCATTATTCATGGACGTCTGGCGTCTCGTCTGAGGCCTTCTCAAAATGTATCGCAATCCCGTTCCGTAGCACAATAACTTGTAGAGTTATTGTTTTCTCAGACGCACTGTGATTAGCAAGCAAGCAAACAAAAACCAGCACCCAAACACACACACACACGCACACATGTACAGTGTATATACACAGATTAGCACAAGAAAGAGTCCTAGTTCTGAGTGTCGGTGAGTGTTTGTACTGTATGTCTGTGTGCGCTGTACAGAAGAGCAGCGCTGCCACCTAGAGAAAGCACGGCATCTCATACAGCATCTAGAACGAGCCAATTCCCTCTGGGCCTTATTAAAATCTTGTGTTTTATTTCCATCTCTGAAAGCAGACAAGCCTCCTGTATGGCTCCTTGCTTCATTAAGCTTCTGCTGATTTATTTTTTTATTTTTTTACAAAATAATAATAAGAGGAAGAAAGAAACGGACATAAAAAGGCAGGAAACTGCCTCTCTGCTTCTGTTGACAGAGAAGAGATTGGCCATTTCACTGGCCCTGGGCGGCCAATATGTGACGTCTGATAAATCCCACAAATAAAGTCTGAATGAGAAAAGCTTTACAAGAGATGAGAAAGACCTGCGAGGAGTGCGTCACATCTCATCACCTGCAGTAGACGACCTGGGATAGAGTTCGTTCTACTCCATAATTAGCGGTGCAGAAGCTTAACGAGGAAGTCATTGATTTGAGCTCAGGGTTGTGCTGACGAATCTCTTTTATGTGATTAAGGCGGTGTTGCTACTGTATATTTTAATTGCCAATTTCCTGCATCGCTCTTCCTCCATGTGAATCCCAGTAAAGAAAGGAAACTATAAATACAAGCTCTCTGCAAGCAGCCTACAGAAGAGTCACTCAAAGGGGCACGTATAAAAAAAAATGCAGAGCAATGGATCCCTGTTGAAACGGGATCTGTGGTGTCCCGGTGAGACCGGCCTTCCTCCACCACCCTCACCTCCTCCTTCACCTTTAGAGTGTGCTGGAAATTTTATCGGCACGTTAGTTCAAACTGCAGCCTTACAGGAAGCCTAAAAAGATCCAAGCTAACTGCAACTGCCTGTTAAATGTTAACATTAATGGTCTGATGCTTCTGTGAAACTGACTTTGATCACCATATTACCTGTTAGCTTACCGGGCAATTTATAATGACCGCTTGCTTGCCTTAATGAATATGCAATTTGGGTCACAAACTCCCTTTTCTGTCTTGTTCACGCCCCCCATCCCGTCATTAGTTGATTATTCCAATCATGTCCACCTGTGTCTTGTTTACTCCTGATTAGTTTGTATATTTGAACCCTCTGTGAGTCCCAGTTTCAGTGTTTTTATACCGTCAATTCAAAGCGTTGTTTTGAGTTCCTAGTTCCTTATTTCCGTGTTCCTTGGTTATTTGTTATCTTTCGGTTTTGACCCTCGCCTGTTCTTTTGTTTCTGATCATGGATGACCCCATGTTAAGTTTGCCTTCCTGTTATTTAACCCTCGCAATGGATTATGACGATGATTCGTGGATTGCCTTTAAATAAAACACTCCGAGCAAACGCACTTGAAATTATGTCTCAGTATCTCAAAATAATGAGAATGGGTTTTTGTTGTTTGTTTGTTTTATTTTAAATAATGACTTAATATTGCCACAGTAAAGGTTTGGTGAAAAGGTTTTCTTTACATTTACCTCATGAACAGAACAGAACTCATGTCTACACTTTTTATTTTGCGTCCATATCGTATTTTTAACAGTTTTTCGACGCGTTTTACCGTCTTTAATCAGCGTTATATTTAGCGTGTAATTACACAGATGTGTGCTAAGTTTCAGTTTTACTCCTCTGGGAGCCTCTTTGACATCTGAACTCGTCACAGCTATTAAGAACAATTAGCACACGCAAAAAACGTTCATTTTAAATATTGTTTTCCATCCTCCTACTTTGCACGTGACTTCATTTACGCAATTATTCTTTGCAAATCACCTGCAACACGCAATTTATCAGATCTTAGTTAGTCAGGGACACAGTGCTGCTACTAACGGCACGTCCGGGGGTGTGTTAATTAGCAGAAAAGCATCTTAATCTTAGTAAAGTTAGTGCTGAACTCAGCTATCTATCAATCTATATATCTGTCTATCTGTATAAACAGGTGTTGTACAGCCGAGAGGAAGATGACCACGCAGTCAGAAAGTCCCAATCACAAGCAACAGACATCACTGATAGCACAAAGCGAGCATACAAAAAAAGTCCCCCCCTGGGTGGCACACTCGGCTCGCTGTGAAACACACGCTGAAATCACCTTAATGACAATCGTGTCAAGGGGGAACAATTTCCCGAGCTTTCATTTCTCCACAATCGAGCCTCCTGGATCCGAATGAAATGTAAGAATAAAGGACAAAGGCCTGCGTGTGAAAATGACCTCGACTAGATTTTCACCTTTCACATTCACACCATCAGAGCTCAAACATAATTCTGCTTGTTTGCCTCGAGGGAAAACATTATGTCGTTTTAATGTCTGGTCTGAGATTGCACTGAGCTAAAAGTGCTAATAGCTAATCGTGCAATCTCTTAGCAAAGTAACTTAGCCACACACAGACACAGCAAAATGCTTTAACACTGTTATAAACTCATTAGATTGTGATTGGGATTTGGTGTACCTAATAAACTGAAGAGTCAGTGGATATACAGTATATACATATATATATATTTCATATTAGGATTTTTTTCAAACAGCTAAAATTGATTTGTAAATTAGGTTTTGGTAACTAATAAAATTATGTAAAAAATCAGTTTGGACCTTATTGTACATCACACTTACAGCTCAAAAGTCTTTTTTTATTTAATTGCTGCTTTTCTCTGACTCAAGGTCGCTTTACAATTCAATAAAAGCTGGGAAAATAAAAGCTGAAAATACTTTCTTTCTTTTTCTTTTTTTTCCAAAGTGAAAACACAAAGCTGGAATTGATCATTTTATATAAATGTGCTATTATGAAACTGTGCTGCTGTCTACACGCTTGTACGGAATTTAATTTCATTGGTTAAACGAGATCTCGTGGCAATTTTAATGACATGAACGCTGGTTGTTTTAAAAGTACTTTTGCTTGCGTCATTTATAACTGACACAATCCCACAGAGACTTAATAAAATGCACATCAAAGGACTTTATCTCAACAGCCGTCTTTAAATTTAGGAACCTTGTTATCCAGCAAAGATCTCGAGTACATTCGGTCTCCGTCCATCAGATGACCCCTGGTCCATTAATTACCTCCACAGATAATTAGTGTTTACTTTTTTTCTGTCTCGTCTCGACTGGCTGATTTCTGCCGACTAATGGACGCATCTATTATTAAGAGCTCGTCTCGCGCCGTTGACTCACTTTTGGCATCATTCATTTTAAATGAGAGCAAATGTGCCACCACGTGCAATAACAGACGCCGTGTCTGTGTCTTTAGACGCCATCGGGGGCTTTTAATCCGTCTCAGAAGAGAGAGGACGAGCTTATGTGGAGGTCATTCAGCCAAAAGGAGATCTCCACATTTCTGAAGAACGTTTTAAGAGGTGCTGAGGTCGAATCCCTTACGACCAGCTCGGAAATGAGTGCTGTGTCTGAACTAAACAGTGCACTGTTTTGGGATTTTTGCCTTTTTGTACGAAGAGCAGAAAGAAAAGTGGAGAATATGCAGTGCACTCGTAATCATATCTGGTATAGAACCACCAAAATCCACTTTAAAATCCAATGAATGTGAGCCAGAGGTTGAGTCGGAAATAACGTACAGACGGGAAGGGTTAACCTACAGTCGAGTGCAAAAGTTTGCACACCCTTCGGACAAAATGAGGAAGATAAAGACATTTAATTTACAGTGACAACACGTTTATTGTGTCACATTCGGCTCGAATACTCGAGTCTGTAGCCCAGGATCGATTCTGGACTCGTTTGGAGGAGGGCAAAATGGGACATAACGGGAGCTACGTTCATTGGCTGTTCTTCTTCTTATTACTCATATTGATTTAGTACTATTTATTTATTTAGTGTTTGTTTACTTTTCCTTGACATTGGTCGACCGTTTGGGTAAAGCCTTTTATAAAAAGCAGTAAACAGTAAAAAACAAAAACAGATCAGTGTGTTGGTGTTTCGCAGCTTTTGTCTTTAAACCTGCATCAATTCTCTTAGACACACTGTCGTGCAGTTTTATAAGCAAATCATTTGGCTGGTAGCTTGTTCCAGGAATCTTGGAGAACTTGAAGAACCACGGTTCTTCTGCAGAACTTTGGTTCTCACTTGCTTCTGTCTCTGCAGGTAAAATCCCAGAACAGCCTTGATTCTGTTTTTATCTAGAAAGTGCTCTAGTGCTGAATATCTTACTTTCTTTAATCACTTACACACATTTCTCTGTAATATTTAATGGAAAATGAATGTTTGGAAATGTAAAATGTACTCTTTTCTAATGGCACACTAATGCAGAAGACATAAAACAAACATCTAAGACAAAAAGTTTAGGGTGCCTCAGACATCAGCCATGAAGATGTCCTCCTGAGTCAAATATCTCCCGTGGGGAGAGGTGGTCTATATTTTTCAATATTAACACAGAAAGAGTAGTATGTTAACTTTCACAAAGTCATTTTGGTGCGGACCCTCGTAAAACTGTGTTCCCACCAGTAACAATCAGAACTATGGTTCATTTGGATGAAGAGCGAGACCCCCAATTTTTGATGGACCAGGGTTCAGTTGTTCACATCTGTCAAAACAAACAAAACTAAAAAAAAAAAAAGTTTGATAGGGCCGAACCAAACACAGTACATGTGAAAGCGCCCTAATCCAATGACAGGACGGGGGCGGGGACAGGACAAAAACAGAAACAAAAGCACATGGTGTTCTTTGCCTTGGGAACCGTGACATAAGTGTTAAGTCATAGTATGCAATTTCACACACAACTGTGATATCCAGTGTGATCTGAATGTATGAAAATAAATAAATAAATGAGAGAGAAAGCATAAGTGTGTTCCCGTGTGGTTTCTGTCTGTATCACAGAAACACAGTGAACGAGACGAGGCCGAGTGGCGAGTCGTTTTTTTATTACTTTCTAATCGAGACGTTCTTCTCACAGTCCGGGTCGATTAGTCCATCCTCGCACACACACACACACACTCTGTGTGCAGCAATTATGACCTCGATTTCTGCCAAATGACAACAAATTGTTAGGGAAAGTCGAAAACAACGGCAATGTAGTTAAGGAACAGCTCCATCCAACCATCCTAATCTGTGGCCCCCGAAATACGAAATGAGTTTGTGTTATCAGTATTGTTCCAGTGTGTGTGTGTGTGTGTGTATGTGTCAGCATTGTGTGAAGTGTAAACTGTGTGTGACTTTTATTATTCATGACTGCTGCCGTTTTTACTCTGCACTCGCTGATAAGTGGTAAAAATGTTATTTAATTTTTTTCCATATTGTCTCATCAGTGAAATTCAATTTCGATATGATTAATGTGACGACTGCACAGAGCTGCGATTTTTTGCAACATTGCAATTGAGTGCAAAAGTTTGCAACCAACCCTCTTGATTTTCTAGTTAAATAAAATAAAAATATACCTTTATTTTACAGTTTTATCTGCAAAACAGAAAGTTCATTTAATGGTGTTATTACAACAACTGAGTCAGCAGTTCTCTTTATCAACAAGCTCAAAAGTTTACATCCCTGTTGACACGCTCTAGTTAATTTATTTAAATGTGCCTCATTAAGGTGTCTAATGACTTAAAACACAACACGTTGACTTTGTTAAGTCTTATCTAAGGCATGAAAAGTTCAAACAGTCTCAAACTCTCGAGCAGTTAGGAGTTAAGAGTCAACGGGAATCAGCGAAACAGCAATCACATGCCATAAAGCAGGAAATAGTGAGCTTTCATACAGAGCTGGAGAAGGGGATAAAAAGATATCAGAGTGTGTAGGGAAACAGTGAAAACCATCATTCAGAAATGGCAAAAACACAAAGACACAAGCAAAGAGTGGAAGAAAAATAACGGAATAAATAAATAAATAAATAAATAACCTGCCAGAGAGATTCTCAAAAATCTAAACCAAAGAGCAGAAGACCTGAGAAAGTCCTTTGAGAAATAAAAGTGGAATAAAAGTCATTTATATCATATTAAAAAAAATATTTCAATTGTTTCGTTATTTATATCACTATTTGCGATAATGAAAGAACACTAAATGTCTTGTTGGTTTCATCATTTTAAAAGAAGGGTGTGCAAACTTTTGCACTCTACTCTAGGTTTTGTCTTTTTGCTGTGTTGCTTTCTTGTTTTTGATGTGTTCTCCATTGAACTTATCAAAAGTTACACCTGGGTGAAACTAAGACCACTCTGTACGCGGTCACATGAAAAAGCGTACATAATAATCACAGTCGCAAAAGCAAAACTGCCACTGGCTATGCACGCTTCCATAGGACTACCTGCTAGCCCATAGATAACATGCTAATTCAATCTACCAGCAATAGAAGAAAAGAAAAAACAGTTGGATTATATAGTCTGCACTGGGGCTGTTAATGAATTTCACTTTTCATATTTACACAATATTTTACGCATTCAAAGGTGAAAATCCACAGTCGAATGTTTTAGATGCCATGTTTTGCTTTTAGTCGTCTAACACAAGTCTATAGAAACGCGTTTCCTGAACGTTTTGGCCAAATGACCCTGTGGCTTGCCGTAGGAAAAGGGGCGTGTCAGTAGGGGGCAGTATAGATCTGTCACGGGAAGCCCCCTAACTACAGCTAGTAAAGTAAATAATAAACGTGATGACATCATCACTCCCGAACACCTGAAACGCCCCCGAGTGGAGAGTGTTTGTATTTCAGCGTCTAAACGCTCAGTTTCACCTCCCAGCTTTTATACAGTACGAACACCTGAACGCCTGCTCGCCTGATGGAGGAATAAAACTCTCCCTCATTTTATACCTCATTAATATTCACATGCATTGCGCACTCGAATATTCAGGCCAAGTGTGAAAACGTCCTTAATGTACGCTAATGAGCCTAAATCATAACTGCTTTGTCAATATTGCACATAAAGCAGTGATGCGATTAAAGCACATCAAACTGAAACTGTTTTTGCTGCATGTGTGTTAAAAATGTTTCTAACGTTTGATAAAAGTGATAAATGTTGGAATTGTGCCTTCACAGATTTGCATTGAAGGAAACATCGCGAGTGGAAAGACGACGTGTCTGGAATATTTCAGCAAAACCAGCAATATTGAGGTAATAAACACTGAACAGACACTTTCCTTTACCTCACGTTTACCCCAGTTTACCCCACCTTTACCTCAGTTTACCCCACCTTTACCCCCCACCTTTACCTCAGTTTACCCCAGTTTACCCCACCTTTACCCCAGTTTACCCCAGTTTACCCCACCTTTACCTCACCTTTACCCCAGTTTACCCCACCTTTACCCCCCACCTTTACCTCACCTTTACCCCAGTTTACCTCAGTTTACCTCACCTTTACCCCATCTTTACCTCACCTTTAGATAGATAGATAGAATGCTATTTATTGTCACATATACAAGTACAGTATAGTGAAATTCATTCTTCGCATATCCGGGCGTGTGACAGATTCTGAAATCAAAAGTACACTGTGGTGTGTCTGGGCGTCGCCCCTGCTTAAGAAACCAGGCTGTTTTGTTTCTCATGCTGTTAATAACAAGTGCAGGATGAGAAAAGGCAGAATGAAGGATTACGTGTAGATCATAATCTGTAGGGGTAATGTGTAGGGTGTTAGGGATATGGGTATGGGATAAGGGGTGAGTATGGGGTAGGAGTGAGTATGGGGTAGTTGAGGGGTCGTTATAGGGCTAGTTTATGTGTTGGGGTGAAATTTGACTCGTGATGAACTCTAATGATCTGTGATGAACTGTGATGAACTGTAATGAACTCTAATGAACTGTAATGACCTGTAATGGTGATGAACTTTTACAGGTTCTGACTGAACCGGTTTCTAAATGGAGGAACGTTCGAGGCCACAATCCACTGGTGAGATATTAATGATTAAATATATTTGGATGATAATGCAAATGTTATACTACATTTATATTGATATATATATAACAGTGCAGTGAGTCAGCTGGTCAAGTCACAAAGCATTTTTAATGTAAAGCTGAACACTGACCACGTGATTAAGCCCAGATTTAGAGTTATTATTTAGAAAGGTGTATATAAAGATGTGTGTTTTCTTGTATTTCCTGAAGGCGTTGATGTATCAGGACCCGGCCAGGTGGGGTCTCACACTGCAGACCTACATCCAGCTCACTGTCCTGGACCACCACCTGTCTAAAATAGTAAGATTAATCACTGTTTAGTGGGGTTTAATACACAGAGGTGTTATTTTATCAACTATAAGTACTGACTGTAGCTGATTTAGCCTCAGTGCTATTATAACTGTTAATACAGTGCTGTTATTACAGTGTAATAACATTTAGTATTACCTCTGCACAGGCGGCGCCGATGAGGATGATGGAAAGATCCCTCTACAGTGCAAAGTACATATTTGTGGAAAATCTGTACAAAAGGTACTCGGCTCTAATACACTTCACACGAGTTACACACGGATAACTTTCTGCTCCTGTGGCTGTGTTTTTATACAAATATTAATTAGATGTTATTAATGTTAAATAAAAACAGTCGTGTGTGTGTGTTCATCAACTCCTTATTGAATATTTTGAGGAGGAGAAACGAGATGACATCATGAAAAGAGCGCCAGCCAATCACACACAGATTATGGGCCGTGTCCCAAACCACCATACTAAAATAATAAATTTTAAGATATAATAGATTGCCATAAAGAGCATACTATTTTATTGTACTATTTAGTGGGTTAGTATGCGATTTGGGACACGACCGCAGGACTTCTAGACTTCTGAAAGCTGTGGAATGGTTATTTACATATTTATTGTGTTGGTATTCATCATTTTAAATATTAAATAAGTTTTTTAAGTTTTCTGTTCATTTAAAATAAAGTGCAGTAAATAAATTTTGTTCCTAAATTGGCAAATTGATAATCATGATTTTAATATTGAACAAAATAATTGGAATTGCCATTGTAGCCGATACTTACTGTAATTATGGTAATGATGTACCTTTGATGCACTTTATAGAACAGTATAATAATAATAATTTGTATAGCACCTTTCATACATAAACCTTACATTAGGTGCGTAAACACAAAAAGCTGCAAACTTAAAATTCTCCTGTGTGTGCGTATGTATGTATGTGTGTATATGTGTGTGTGTGTGTGTGTGTGTGTATGTATGTGTGTGCGTATGTATGTGTGTGTATATGTGTGTGTGTGTGTGTGTGTGTTTGTGTGTTTGTGTGTGTATATGTGTGTGTGTGTATATGTGCGTATGTGTGTGTGTGTGTATGTATGTGTGTGTGTGTGTGTTTGTGTGTGTGTGTGTGTGTTTGTGTGTGTATATGTGTGTGTGTGTATGTGTTTGTGTGTGTTTGTGTGTTTGTGTGTGTATGTGTGTGTGTGTTTGTGTGTTTGTGTGTGTATATGTGTGTGTGTGTATATGTGCGTATGTATGTGTGTGTGTGTGTGTGTGTGTGTATGTATGTGTGTGTGTGTGTGTGTGTGTGTGTGTGTGTGTGTGTGTGTGTGTG